>JANGZZ010000283.1:7431-33547 GCA_026225955.1 Clarireedia paspali | reverse complement strand
AATAATAATAATAATAATAATAATAATAATAATAATAATAATAATAATAATAATAATAATAATAATAATAATAATAATAATAATAATAATAATAATAATAATAATAATAATAATAATAATAATAATAATAATAATAATAATAATAATAATAATAATAATAATAATAATAATAATAATAATAATAATAATAATAATAATAATAATAATAATAATAATAATAATAATAATAATAATAATAATAATAATATATTTTTATTATTTAATTCTTATTAAACTTAATTATAATATTTAAATTAAATTAATTATAATAGTATTTTAATTACTTTATAATAGATTTCTTATAATAAAATAGTTTTTATCTCTCTTTTTAATATAATTAATATCTTTTTAAATAGTTTTATTATTATTATTTTTATATATTATTTTAAATTATTGAATTATTCTTAACTTATTTTTAAAATAATATTAAAAACTTTTTATTAATTTATTATATTTATTTATACTACTTTTCAAGATTTTATAATATATATATAAAGATTTAATATCTATATTAATAGTTTAAATACTTTAAATAGTTAAGATCTTCTAAGTAAATATAATTCTTCTATATAATAGTTTTTATAATAAAATATTAATTATTCTATTTATTTTTAAAACTTCTTTATTACTTTTAATTTATTAATTATTTATTATAAATCTTATATAATATTATATAAAAGGTTAATTATTTATAAGTTTTTAAAAAGAATATTAAAAGATTATTTTATATTAAATTAAAATAATTATTAAATAATAATAAAATTATTAAGTAAAAATATTTAAAGTTTATTAAAATAACTATTATAAATATTTATCTTTTAAGTTATATAAAAGTAATTAGAATCTTGATTACTAAGTGATAATAAAGTTATAAAGTAATATTATAAGATTTATTATTAATAATAGTTATAATAAAAATCGAAGAATTATAATAATAAGTAAATAAATAATAATTAAAAGTTAAATATAAAGTTTTATATATATTATAAGATAACTATCTATTTATATAAACTTTTATTCTCTATTATCTTAATTATTCTAGTTATTTTAATTAGCTAATTAAACTAAGATAATTAAAATAACTTTATTATATATCTTTATATTTAAAAGTTCTATTATAGTTTTAAATTATTAAACTTAAGATTTCTAGTTATTATATAACTTTAATTATAATATTATCCTCTTTTTAATTTAGTATTATTTTAATATTTATTATATTAATATAAAGTATTTATTTAAACTTTAAATAGATTTCTTAATCTTTCTTTCTTTATTATATCTTATATTTATATATTTAGATTTATAAATAATTATCGAAATTAATATATTTATAATAAAAAGAAAAGAATTATTATATTATCTTTTTATAATTATTATTTTAAAAAGAAGTTTAAATATTATATTTATAATAATATATTATAAGAATTTAATAAAGAATAAAATTATATTATTCTTAGAATTAATAATTAAAAAATTAAAAGAGTTGAAAAGCTTTAAAAGCTTATATATATATAATAGTTATATAAGTTATATATTTAAAATATATATATACTAAGTATATTTACTAATCTATCTTATTACTAAAAGATCTTAAAAGTTTAAATAACTAAAGTCGATATAATATATATAAAGATTATTTATATAATAAACTTTATATATTTAGATTATTATAGTTTATAAGATAATTTATATTTTTTAATTATCTTTTTACTTTCTTATTATTTTTTTATTATTTTATAATAGTCTTTCTTATTTTTAAAACTTTATTTTACTTAGTTTTATTATTCTTATAATAATATATTATAGGAATTCGATGAAAAATAAGATTATACTATTTTTAAAATTAATAATTAAAGAGTTAAAAAAGTTAAAAAGCTTTAAAAGCTTATATATATATAGAGGGTTATATAAGATACTAAGAGGATATATACTCAAAGTATATAATATTATATAATAACAAATTAAAACTTTATTTAACTAAGATAATAAAGAATTATAAGTTTCTTATAATCTTAATTAAATAAAAGTTAAGTTTATATTTAGATTATTATAGTTTTATTTTATTATTTTATATCTATAATAGCTTTATATATCTAGAATACTTTGTATTTAATTAAGATATTCTAATTAATAATATAAAGTATATAACTAGCTCTTTAATTAATCTATTTATCAACTATATAGACTTATAATAATCTCTTTATATAATATTTAAGTAAGTGTCTAAGTAGTTAAATTAATATTTGAAATATTAATATATATTCCTTATAAATATTTAGTATATTCTAAATATTAAAAGGAATTCTCTTTTCAATATAGTAATATTAATTCAAAGTGAATATTAGTCTAAAAGTGATATTAATATAGATTTAGCTCTTTATTAAGTCGAAAGCGAGGATCTTGATAAATTTGAGATGGGATTATAAGTTGAATTGATCCTGACCACAATAAAAACTTGTTTTATATATATATAAAATGTTTGCAACTATACTCACGCTGTAGATATTGTAGATAAGATGAGTAGCGCTATTTCGCTTTTACTCGAAAGGAGGTAAGAGGATGTTCCAGTACTTTGTGAAATATTTTTCAAAAGTTGCACCAAGACGTCTAAAGAAGTTTTAAGCACTTTCTAGAGCTGTTATTTGAATGGAGTGGATATACCTGCATTCCCAAATAGGTCTTCAAAGATAGATAGCTCTTTGGGACCCAGAGAGATATATTCACATCAGATACCGTGCCTAGGTTTACTTGACGATAATTTCAATAATATAGTTTCATTGAAAATAACTTGGACGATTGTACTTGCTACTTATACTTCGTTCAGGAAAATTGTTTTTGGATATTCAATTCCAGGAAAAGATGAAGACATTGTAAACAGTGCCGGTAACATAGTACCTGTACGGGTGTCGCTTGATCCCGCATCAACTATATGGAATATCTGGAAACTGCTATGCGATCAAGTCACGGAGATAGCAACGTTTACGAAAGCAAGGCTGGACTGGATCAGACGCCTCAATGATAATACTGAGACTGTCTGTAGGTTTCACACTGCAGTTGTGCAACGACACGAAGAACGTTGCCCTTCAGATTGGCTGTATAGCTTCCGATATGGGTCTGTCCTTGTATATGACTTTCGATAGGGGCGCAATGAGAAAATTGCGAATCGAAAGACAGGCAAATCTATTTGAACATATACTCAAGCAAATTGTGCGGAAGGACAAGCATTTGATACTTGTCAAACAGGTCAATACTATCAGTCCAGAGGATAACCAGCAAATCTGGTAATAGAACAAAACAGTCCCACAAGCCACAGAAAGAACAGTCTATTCTGAGATCGTAAGCTCCATTCAAAACCGGCTAGACTCAATGGCTCTATCAGCTTGGCAAAGTGAGTTTACGTATCGACAGCTTGACGTCTTGGCAAATCGTCTGGTAAATCGGCTTATCCAAACAGGAGTCGGCATAGAGATTACCGTTCTACTGTGCTTCGAGAAGAGTTGCTGGACTCCTGTTGCCGTTCTTGCTGTTATGAAAGTAGGAGGCGCCTCAATCTTGTTAGATATAACACTGTCAGATAAAACGCTACGTATTGTTGTCCAATAGACTTCGCAGCAAGTCATTATATCTTCTTGGATTATCATATCGCTGAGTTCACGGCTGGCGGATTGTGCGGTTATTACTGTCGATTCAGAGTCCATTGAAATGTTAGATCATATAAGACTTGGCCAATTTCCGAGTTTGAGTCCTCTAAATACCCTTTACATTGTCTTCACAAGCGGTAGTACCGGTGTTCCGAAAGTTGTTGTTGTTACACACTAAAACTTCGTGAGTGCAACACTGGAAACACAGTCTGCTCTTCGAATATACGAGACAGATCGTGTCTTCAACTTTGCCGGATATACTTTCGACGTTACATAGTCTAATATTCTGCATACGCTATACACAGGAGCTTGCTGGTGCATACCCTCAAAAACGGATCGCAAGACTGATCTGGCTGCAGCGATTCGCAAAGCAGAGGCGAATTACGTTGAAGTTACTCCTACTGTTGCACGTTTACTGCAAGATCCGTACCAAGTGCCCACGTTGCGAACATTCAATCTGGGCGGTGAAAAGGCGGATTTGAATGAATTCCAGCATTGGCAAGCCAAGACTGATGCCATCGTCACACATGGCCCGAGTGAAGTGATGGTCACATGCACTGCCACGAAACCGAATAACAAAAGCAATGTAGCGGGGAGTATTAGCCGGGCTATCGGTACTGTGGCGTGAATTGCAAATTGTTCCGGACATCTGTTGTGCCCGATAGGCGCAACTGATGTCCGATGGAGAGCTATGGTTGGAAGGCCTGATGGTAGCTCGCGGTTATCTGCAAGATTCAGTGAAGATAGCAGCTTCGTTTTTTGAAAATCCAGCGTGCCTAACACGGTATGGCCGCTTGTATAAGACAGATGACTTGGTACGATATGATTCGGACAAAGGTGACATGACGTTCATCGGCCGTAAAGATAGACAAATCAAATTCAAGGGCTACGCGTCGAGACTAGCGAGATCAAAGGCTATGTTAAACGGACAATATTAGAAGAAAATGGAATCATGGTTCAAGTAGTGGCTGAGCTAATCACACTCAAGGGCAGCAACCGTCAGACTATCATGGCATTCATTTCCGTAGACCAATATTCTATGTCGTCGTGGTTATACGATATGGTCCTGCGGAAGCTTACTCACGGCCTGAAGGAAAGACTAGAACAGCGTCTTCCAACACATGTAGTGCCCACAGCCTTTATTCCAATGCAGCAACTCCCACAAAACGCCTCCGGAAAAATTGATCGTCGGCATCTCCGCGAGGTGGCAGAAAGATTGACTCTTAGTAAGATCCACGAAGGTGCGAACAGCAACTATACTAGTTCTACACGACAGTCCCCACGCCGCCCATTAGAGCAGTTACTTCTGTCTTTGGTGGCGACAGTCCTTGGACGCGATGATATGGAGCTCAGCGTCAGAGACAACTTCTTTAGCCTAGGAGGAGACTCCCTCGACTCAATGGAGTTGGCTGGTCTAGCATGAAAAAAACGATTCTCGCTGACCGTCGCTGATATTTTTTCGAATCCTAAGCTTTGCGAGCTAGCAGAGAAGATGGAGACTAGAAGCCAGAATTCATCAATAGTAGAAGTTATTCCGCTATTCTCTCTACTTATCGAGAATTCGCATAGCAATATCGAGAGTATCAAACGAGAAGTGGCCAGCTCTTGTAAACTTGATGCCCAGGATATAGAAGACGCAATACCTTGCACGCCGCTACAGGAAGGTCTACTCGCACTCACGGCCCGCCGGGAAGGTAACTACATTGCACACTTCCGAAGCAGCTTCGGGATAATTTGGATGTCGCCCACTTTTGCCAATAATAGCAAAACATAGTAGTCGCCATTCCTATACTCCGAACCAGGATCTGTGATGTTTCTAGTAGTAGCATTGTTCATGTAGTTGTGAAGGATATCGGGCAATGGGAGTATTTCAAGCTGATAGAGGACTACTATTCTAGTGGTACTACCTTCGGTCTTGGCACACCTCTCTCGAGGTATGCGCTAATTCAAAAGTTCATGTCGAGCCCACCGACATTCATCTGGTCCGTACATCAGAGCCTGTATAATAGGTGGTTTCTATCTCTGGTTTTTGATACCTTGTCCAATGCGTATTATATATCTCCTTCGCCATATTTGCCCGAATAAGCGTCGTTTGTTAAACAGTTGTCGGTTGTGGATCTCGAAAAAGAATTAGATTATTAGAAAGGTCAATTCCGAGGCTATGCTTGCCAGGGCTTCACAAGGTTTCCGTCTCTCCAATATCAACCTCACTGTGTACACTATGGTTGAAACGGGCATGGAAATCCCACAGATGTCTGAGTAATATACTCTTTCGACTGCAACTCGCACGGCGTGGGCGCTGTCGCTCGCTATGTATAATGGCAATTCAGAGGCTGTGTTTGGCACGGTTGTTACCGGCAGGCAAATGGCTCTTGACAGGATTACAGAAATTCCAGGGCCCACAATTGCGACCATACCTATTCGCATTGTTATTGATAGCGGTCTGCAAATTCGTGAAATGCTATATCAGGTCCAACAGCAAGCAGCCGAGATAATACTATATAAATAGACTGGACTTCAGAGAATTGCGCAGATCATCCAATGCGCGCAAAGTACTGGGTTTACGGAATATAGTAAGTAGGTTTAAGTTAAGGTACTGTCGGTACGATTCACTGGCATGTACGGAAGATGAAGGGTTTTTATTATTGTACAGTCGCCTCTGATAAGTGTTCACGCATGTGCTTATGCCACCACCACGACTATAATTACTTATTACTCAACCATAAATGGTCCAAATCCTTTCATTTTAGGCTTAAATTGAAGATATACTAATACTTAGTACTACCGCCCCGGTTTTTAATACAATCTCCTAACCGGTCAGGCATACTAGCATTCAGTTTAGCTAAGTACAAGGGGTCTATATTAGGCCATTGTCTCTTCAACTGTAGCTCCATAGCTGCTATATTCCTGATATTATACCTTTCCCTACTGATTCTCTTCTTAACCCAGGCCCAAACGTTCTCAATAGGAGTAAGATCGGGCGACTATGGGGGCCACTGTAATAGCTTCACATTATGCTCCTCGAGATATCTCTGACAGATCTTAGCTGTATGCCAGGGAGCATTATCCTACTGTATAACTACTTCATCACTATACTTTGCTGTTATACGTTCATAGAATAGAATAAAGTAGTCTCTGAGTATTTCCAGATATCTCTTACCAGTCATTCGTCCTCCTTTCTCAATAATGACTAAGGGGCCTATTTCAGTACCCATAAAGCAAGACCATACTCCGACAGCTGTTCGCCTACTCTTAAATAATAGCTTCAGGAACTCTTCCTTATATACCTCTTTAATTCCTATCCCTCTTGTAATATAGAATAGTGATATATCCTCCTCAATTTCGAAGGTTGCTTCGTCACTCCAATATACCTTATCCCACCTCCTTTTACTACGTCTCTGCACCCGACACTATAAAAACCTAACCTTTTTATATGCGGGTTTGAGGTAAGGCTTCTTCCTTGGCTTCCTTTTAACTTTGCCTGCCTCTTTAAGAGTTTTTCGTACAAGATCTATACCGATTTTGTGGGTGGATTTGGAAGGAGTTTGAAGCGATTAGAGACCCTCTCTTGGATTCTTTACTGCATGACGAACTAATGCTCTTTTGGATCGAATCGAAAGGATTGTAGGTGCCCCAGGGCGTGGCAAGCTCGTAAAGGTGTCTTCGTCTCGTTTTAATCTCCGGTTGATTATTGAACGGGCTGAAGAAGGGGGTATGTTCTCCTGATAAGCAATATCGGCTACTGAGTGGCCAGCTCTGTATAGTGCCTAAACAGCTTGCCGCTTGCCAGGAGACCACTCTCTTCGATCTGTACAAGGCTTATAGCCCATTTCGAGTTGTTTTAATAAAGAAAAATAATATAAATGATTTAAGAGAATTAAATGACTATATGACAGCACATCGAACCCCGCCTTCTTAAAAGGGTAATTTACGCGAACACTTATCAGAGGCGACTGCACGGGAGAGGGCTACAGGACAAATTGATACTCGACTAGCCATAGTAATTAGTACGGGAGAACGAGGTATATAAGCCGAGTCTTACCCCGACATAGAAATGAGAAGAACAATCCCAATTCATATAACATGACCTAGTCCCAATGAGCGACTGAGTTAAGTGTCAAGAATTGGAAACACTTTGTACTAACAGGTACATTCTAATCTAACGAGAAATCGTGCTATACAAACAAGGTCTAAAAGCCAAAGGTATATAGGCCCATTAACTGACAGGCGGTATTTGTAAGGAGTTCAAAATTAATTATTTGTTCATTCTGAGACAAGGCTACATATACTGGTACTGATCCTAGTAACACCTTTTGACACACTCGCATTTTGGTAAAGAGTCTTCTACCATACGGCAAGGCTGGATCTGTCCTGTCTCTCTATCCGTGTAAATACACTTCCCTCCCATCCTGTGTCCAGAACACATTGCTAAACATCGATTATTGCATATTTTCCGCCCCTCATTGATGTCTTTGGTTGTGAAGACACCGTGCCCTACTCCATTAATACACCCTACCGATCTATTATATTTTGTGTGACCGCGATGACACCGATGATCGAAAGGATATTGAGTAGGTTGGTCGCATTTAAGTTTTTCCCAATTAGCATCGGTCGGGTTCGTGAAAAAAACAAGTAATCGAACGATAGTAATACTAGCATAGACTCGGACAGAATGTGGGCCGGACGGAGATGTGATCTGGATCTGCGATACTTTAGAAAACCAGCAACCCTCAATCGTCCACGCCTTCCCCATCTGCTTTGTGATATTTCCAGCGATCTTGACCATAGTATTTTTCCAACACTGACCATTCGCACGGCGAGTCGTGTAAGGTAAACGTATTATTCCAGGAGCCGCTGGTCCAAAGATTGGATGATGACAGTTCTGGCGGTGAAGTGAACTCGCAAGGCCAACTAACAGTGATTCCAGACTAGGTGATTCTTTGGAACATTAGCTTTAGCTGCGTTGTGAGTGATCTTGAAGAGCTTACCTACCTTGCTTTAACTTCTTCGTAGGTCTCTCATTCTGGTTATCCTCCGCGAAATCATGATTTCTCTTCCGGGAAAAGCTCGTTTTATCACGTAGTCGCGACACGCGAGGTTCGTGTGTAGCCATAATAAGGAAGACAGGTTAGAGAATAAGTTATAAAAGATGCTGATAAGGAAGACAAGTTACAGAATAAGTTATAAAGGCTGCTGATAAGAAAGACAAGTTAGAGAATAAGTTATAAAAGCTGCCAGCTCCATCTCAATAGCTCGCCACATAGCTTTAAGTATTTTGGCAGACTGGAGGGTAGTGTTTGCTAGTAAAAAGTAGTTGCTGTTTATATGCAGAAGCAAACGTTAAATCGAACGATATAAGTTCTAGAAGGGCCTATATATAAAGGAAAAGTTTCAATTATAGATAAAAAGTAAGGAAGTCTTTTATTTTATAAATTATATAAATATTTAGTTAAATATTAGTTATTTACAAAGTAAAGTATAATTTAAATAAAATCGTTTTTAATAGATTTAGTTTACTTTTAATATAACTTTACTTTTTATTCTAAATAATTATTAACCTTTTTATTAAGCTTTTTACTTTTTAAAACTTTTATTTAACTTATTATTTTACTTTTTTATTATAAACTTTTAATAATTTATATATTATATTAATTAAATTATAAGCTTAATTATTAAAATATATAAAACTTATTACTACTTATTATTATAATATATAAATATAATATACTAATTAATTATCTTCTTTTTAATTAAACTTTTTAAATTTATTTATATTTAAATTAAAAATTTTAAAAGTAAAAGATATAATTATTAATAAGATTAAAAAATTATATATAAATAATTTGAAAAAATAAAATTTTTAAATTTTATTATTAATTAATTAAATAAATTAAACAACTTTTAATACTTTAATTCGAGATTTAAAATTAATTTTAATATTAAATTAATAAACTAATAAAAAAATTTAATATTTACTTTATTTGAATTTAACACTTTTTTAATTATATTTTTATTAATTTAATAAATAGTTTATAATTATACTAATATTATATAAAAAAATTTAAATAGAACTAATTAATAAATTCAATATTTTCATCTTTCAATTTTATAATTTTAGTTATTAAAATCTAGTAATTTTATTTAAAACTAATATTATTATTTCAAATATTATTAATCTTTTATTTAAAATAAGTTTTAAATTCTTTTTAATTTTTAATTTTTTATCTTTTAAATATTAATTTAAATTAAATTTTCTCAAATTTATTATATTTAATTAAATTTTAATTTTACTTCTTATAATTATATCTTTATAAAATCTTCGTTTTTATTTTTAAAAGAATTTATAAATCTCTTACTATTTATATAATTATAATTATATTTATTAAAGTTTATATTATAAATTATTTAAAAATAGAAGATTCTTTATTTTAATATAATTAATTGGAATTTTATTTACTTTATTTTAAAATAATTTTCAAAATTAAAAATTTATAAATCTTTTTTAATAATATTAGATATAAAGATTTTCTAAATTTTAAATTAGTTTATATTCTATTAATATATAAATTATTTTATAACTTATTAATTTAAATTTCTTTTATTTTATTTTTTATCTAAATAAAGACTTTATATTATTTTCTATTTTCAAATTAAATCTCTATTAATTAATATTTATATTATAAAATTTAATAGATATTACTTTAAGAAATCTTTTAAATTAATCTTAATTTTAATATAAAAATAATCTCGAAGAAGTAACTAAATAAAAAGTTTAAATTAAATAAATTTTATATAAGAATTTAAGTAATTAATTTATTTAATAAAAATAAAAATATAATAAAAATAGTTAATTATAAAAATATTAAAAGTTATTATATTAAATAGTTAGAATAATCTAATATAGATAAATATAATAAAGTTTATATTTTATTTCATTTAGTTTTTATTCGAAATAGTTATTATAATTTTAAAAAAAGTATTATTATAATTATATATATATTAAAAATTAATATAATATTAAAATTATAAGATTAAAAAATATTAATATATTAATTTTAAACTAAAGAATATTCTTTTATTTTTATTAACTAAGTTTAAAAAATAAATTTTTAAAAAGAAAATTTTTCTACTTATAATTATAAGATTATATTAATATTTTAATAGAAAATTTCGAAAAAGTTAAAGATATTTTTTTGATTTAATTTAATATATTTAGACTTTATAATTCTCTTATTAATAAACCTTTTTATAAAAATAATAATTATAATAAAAATAATAAGAATAAGAATAATAATATCAATATATTAAAATAATTTTAAAAAGAATAAAGTTATATTATTCTTCTAATAATATATTATAAATAATTCTATAAACAATAAAATTATATTATTTTTAAAATAAATAATTAAAAAGTTTATTAGATTTTAAGATTTTAAAAGTTTATATATATTAAAAGATTAAATAAAATATTTAAAAAGTATATATTTAAAATATATATAATATTAGTATATTAAGAGATTAAAGTTATTATTAAATATTATTAATAAAGGTTCAAAATAATTATATATAATTTATTATTTTATCTCTCTTTTAAAGAAGTTTATTTTTAAATATTCTTAATTATTATATTTAATAATTATAAGATTAATTAAAAAGTATAAAAAGTAATTAATTATTAATATTAAAAAAATAATATTAAGAAAGAAATATAAAAGAGGAAACTATTATATTAATATTAAAAAAAATATTAAAAAAAGAATATAAAGAAGAAAATTATTATATTATTATTATCGAAATTATATTTAATAAAGTTATAAAGAATTATTATTATTATTATAATATTATTAAGTAATTACTTTCTAAATATTTATAATTCTTCTCTTTTATATTATATAATTATAATTATTCTAATAATTATATTTATAAATTAAATAAAACTAAATTTTTTAAATCAAAGTTATAAAGTAAATATAAAATAGTTATAAAATTATAAGATTTATATTATATAAAGTTAATATTATAGTTTTATTATTAAATTTAATATTTTAAAAATCTATAATATTTATAATAAATTAAGATTTTCTCTATTTTTTATTTTTTATTGTTTATAATATTAATAAATAATAAAAAGTTATTAACTTTATTATAAAATAGATTATTAAAAAAATTTTATAATTTATTAATAAAAAATATATTATAAATCTTTATTATCTTTAATAGATTCAACTTATATAAATATTTAACTTTTTAAAGAATTTTAAATTATTTATTTATTAAAAAATCTAGCTTCTTTAATAAATAATAAATAAATAAAAATTATATATTTACTTAGATATAATCTTTTATATTAAAGTTAATAAAATATTAAAATATCTTAATATTTTAAAATATATATTTTTATATTTTCTTAATTAATCTCTAAATATATTATAAAGTATTATAATTTCTATAAATATAAATATATATATTATTAATATTAAAACCGTTTATAAATAAGTTATTCTCTATTTATATTTAAATAAATTAAACTTTTAATTTATAAAATTCTTCGAATAAACTTAGATTATTAAAAGAAAAATATAATAATATAAACTAAATATAATTTACTATTAGTAGGAATTTTAACTAGTTATTTTAATAATAATTAGTAAAAAGTTATAATCTCTTTTATAAATACTAATTATAAGTTTTAATTTAATTATTAATTTATAAATATTATAATATATTTTAAATAATTTAATAAAGAATAAAATTATATTATTCTTAGAATTAATAATTATAATCTTTGATTTATATATATTTTATATTAATATATATTTAAAAAATCGTACTTTTTTAAAGAATTTAATAATTATAGATTACTTTAAATTAAATTATAATATTTATATAAAGCTTATAATTATTAATTTAAATAGTTTGAACTTAGTATTTATTATTATTATAACTAAGAAGTATAAATTATAATATAATACTTTCTCTTATTATTAATATAAAATCACTTTTTTAAAAGTCAAAGTAACTTTCAAATATTATTAATAACTTATTATAATTTAAAAAGAGGTTTTAATCGATTAAATTAATAAGTTAATAATTTAGAAGAAACTTTTAATAAGTTATATTATTAGAAATATAATAGAGAAGATTATAAATAGTTTAATTAAAAAGAATTAGATTATATAATTTATAAATTATTATAAAGATTAGTTTACAAGTTTATATCTTTTTAATATTAATAATATATATATAAAATCTAAATACTTTCTTATATTTATATTATTTTATAAACTAGTTTAATTTATTTTTTATTATTATTATACTTTTAATATCGATTTCAAGATTCTTATTAATTACTTCTTTTATTTTTAACTTACTAATATTATTAAATAATATAATATTCTTTTAAAAAACCTTTATAATTAAAACGAGAAAAGTTTTATAAATAAAATAGTATAGAAATTATAGAGGATTATAATATATAATACTTTTAAAAAAAGTAAAATATTAGTAATATAATAAAATAGTTTATAAGAATTTATTAGTTTATTTATATATATATATACTAATAAGATATTATTTCTATTTACTTTAATTTATAAAGATATAGTAAATAAATTATAAGATTTATAGATTAAAAATATAAAAGTAAATAATTTAGAATATTTTATAATATTATTAAATAAATGAAACTCTAATATATATAAGATAATATAACTTTAATAAATATTTAATTAGTATATAAAAGAGAAAGCGAAATATAATTAATATCTTCTTATTATTAATAACTATTTAAATTATATTAATCTTAAGTTTCTTAAAATATATAAAAAATTAAAAATCATTATATTAATTTTACTACTTTATTTTATATATTAATTACAATCTCTTAATATTAGTTTATTTTTATTTTTATCAAACTACTAATATCTAAAACTTAATCGAATTATATATATTAGTAATAAAATTATATACTTTATAAAGTGGAACTTCTAAAATATATTTAAAAAGATATAGATTTAAATATTTACTAAGAAAAATATTAAGTTAATATTTATAAAAACTAAAATAAATTTTTAAAATATAGAATTTATTATAATTTAAATTAAATCTAAAGATCCTTTTAAATTTATTATACTTTTTTAAAAGTCTTATAATAAAATTAAAATACTTTATTTAACTATTATATTATAAAAAGTTAAGAAGAAATAAAGGATTAATTTTAATAAAGCTTTTATTAAAAAGATTTTAAAAACTAATAAAAAGCTTTATATATATATTTAAATTACTAAATATTATTATAAAAACTTTTAAAAAACTCTATAAAAAGAAAAAAAGAAGAAAATTAAAAATATAAAACTAGATCTAAAAAGTAAACTTGATATTAATTTAATATTCTAAAGTCTATTTAAAATCAATAATATAAAAACTTATAAAAATATAAAGGATATTAAAATATAGTAAGATATAATTAATAAAAAGTTTAAAAAAATAATTTAAAAGATTAAATTTTAAAGAAATCGAAAATAGTTTAAAAGAAAATAATTATATAATATTAAATATATTAGAAACCTATTAAATTTATAGAATTTAGTAAAAAGATAATTATTCTTTAATTTAAAAGTACTTATAAAAAGAATATATAATTTGAAATAATAATTCTAAAAAAGAAACTAGAAGAAATAAATAAATATATAAATCAAAGTAGATTAATTAAAATATTATTACTCTTTCACATTTAAATTATTATATTAATTCTATCACTAGATATATTTTATCTTATTAATAATCTCAAGTTTGAAAATAAAATATTATAATATTGATTTTAAATAATTCTTTGAATACTTTTAAAATAAAAGTTTATAATATATATATTAATATAAAGTATATATAGACTAAAGATTATAGTTAATTAAAAAGTTAAAAAGATTTTAAGATTTTAAAAGTTTATATATATATAAAAAGTTATATAAAATATTAAAAAGTATATATTTAAATTATATATTATAAACTATTATATAATATAATTAATAATAATTATTCAAGTATATTATATAATTTATTATATTACCTCTTTCTTTAAAGAAATATACTTTTAAATATTATTAATAATTATATTTAAAGATTATAAAAATAATTAAAAAGTATAAAAAGTAATTAATTAGTATTAAAAAATACTATTTTATAAAATAAATATAAAGGAAAAAGTTATTATATTATTATTATTAAAGTTATATTTAGTAAAATAATAAAGAATTATTATTATAATTTTAATATTATCAAGTAATTACTTTTTAAATATTTATAATTATTCTCTTTTATATTATATAATTTTAATTATTCTAATAATAATACTAATAAACTAAATAAAGTTAAGTTTTTTAAATAAAAGTTATAAAGTAAATATAAAGTAATCTTGAAATTTAAAGTTTTGAATTATATAAAATTAATATTATAATTTTATTATTAAACTTAGTATTTTAAAAACTTATAATTTTCTTTACTTTATATTTTTCTTTATTTATAATATTAATAAATAATAAAGAATTATTAATTTATTTAAAAAACAAGTTATTAAAAGTTTTATATAATTTATTAGTAAGAAATATATTATAAATCTTTATTATCTCTAGTAACTTTAATTTATATAAATATTTAACTTTTTCAAGAATTTTAAATTATTTATTTATTAGGAAATCTAGCTTTTTTAATAAGTACTAAGTAAATAAATATTAGATATTTAATTAAAGATAATCTTTTATATCAAAGTTAATAAAGTAGCGAGATATATTAATAATTTAAAATATTTATTTTTATATTTTCTTAATAGATTTCTATATATATTATAAACTATTATAGTTTTTATAAATATAAGTATATATATTTATAATATTTAAATTATCTATAAATAAAGTATTATCTTTTTATATTTAAATAAATTATAATTCTTATTTATAAAATATTTTAAATAAACTTAGATTATTAAAAGAGAAATATAATAGTATAAATTAAATATAGTTTATTATTAATAAGAATTCTAACTAGTTATTTTAATAATAATTTATAAAAAGTTATAATCTTTTTTATAAATACTAATTATAAATTTTAGTTTAACTATTAGTATATAAATAGTTAGTAATAAATAATTTAATTTTAATTCTTAGAATATTATTAAACTTTTTTTAGAAAGTAGAAATAAATTAAAGTCTATAATTAAATATTATTATAATTAATAAACTATAATACTTATATATATATTATAGAAATAAATAAGTTTATTTTTAAATATTGATTATCTTATAATAAAGGATAATAATTATTTATTTATTTAAATAGTTAATAATTATTAATATATTATTAAAATTATATTTATCTTTATGAAATTATAGTAATCTATTATAATATACTTTTAAGTATATATTAATATTAGAAGTAAATATAATAATTTAGAAGTCTTATTATATAATATAAAATTATATTAGTAAATATAATAATTTTATATATAAATATATACTAAGATATTTAAACTATATTAATAATATAATTTACTTAATAAAAAAGTTATCTTCTTAATATTAAAATATATTATAGATATAAAATTATATATTTTATAAATTAAAAGTATTTAAATATTCTGAATATCTAAAATAATTAAATATTTATTTACTTTTAATATCTTCTTCTAATATAATCTTATAATTATAAAAGTAATAAAGTAAAAAAAAAGTTTAATTTAACTTTTAAGAATATAATAATAACCTTTTAATATTTATTTAAGATTAGAGATTTAATATCAATTTCAAATAAAGTAGTATTTAATTATAATTAAAGATTTAAATAAAGTTATTTTAATAAAATAAAAATAACTTAGTTTTTATCTTCTTTATTTTAATAGTATTATAATAAATAATAGATTTTATAAAAAGTAGTAATACTAAGTTTATATTTACTCTTTTAATAATAAAGTATAGAAAAATTTATATTAGAAATAGTATAATAATTTATTAATAATTTAAATTGATTTATTTAAAAGATCTAAATAAATCTAAGATATTAAGAAAAAGTAATTAGTAAAAACTTAAATTTATAATAAAGAATTTTCTTTATAATACTATTATTATAAATTTAATTTTTAAAAAAGGGATTTTTTAAATACTAATAAATAACTTGATATTTTAAATTATTTAATAAAGTAAATTAGTTGCTTTTAACTTTAGTTAAAATAATATTAATATAATTATAAAAAGCTTTTTAATTAAAAACTTTATATAATTAATTCTAACTTTTTTTCTTTAATACTTATTTAATTTATAATCTTATTATTTTATATCTCTTTAATATTCTAAATTAAATTTAAAAAGATTTAAATTAATAAAAGTATAGATAGTTAAATAAGAGTAAATATATATAAAAGGAAGATCTTTTAATTAATTTAATTAATATTTATTATAATTAAGAAGAATTTGATTTTCTATTAATTATATCTTTTTAAAGATAAATAAATATATAAAGTAAGTATTTAAGAAAAAAGTATAAATCTATAAATAATTATTTATTATATAGTTTAAATAAATATAGTAAATAATTAATTAAGTTTTTTTATTATATCTTTTAATTAATAAAAAGTTTTTTAACTTCTTTATTATAACTTTCTAACTAGAATTAAAAGTCTTAAAAACTATAATATTAATAAAAGTAAAATTATTTATTTTAAAATTTATAAAAACTTTAGTTTTAAATAAAAGTTGATTTCTTATTAATATATAAAAGAATCTTATATATTTTTTATTTAATAACTTAATAAGATTTAAAAACTTTATATCTTTTATTTTACTTAATATAAAAACTTTTATTAAATATAATATTTTATTTAATTATTCTTAATATAAATATCTTTTATTACTTCTTCTTTTTATTTACTAATTATATTAATATACTTTTCAAAAATCTTTTCTTTAAAAGTGTTTATATTAATTATATTAATATAGTACAAAGTATTATTATAATTATAATTAAAGTATATTTTATAAAAAAAATTTTCTCTATTAACTAATTTAGTTTAAAAAACTAATATAATATTCTTTGAAGTAAAATATTAAAAGAAGTTAGAATTAATAAATATAAAGATATTATTATAAACTATATTAATCCTATAATTAAATATAAAATAGTTAATTTATTTTATTAAAACTTCTTTATTAGTTAAATAAAGACTTTTAATAATAGTATAATATATAAAAATAAATATCGAAGTAGTAATTAGTTTAAATAATATAAAGATTTTATAAGATTAAATATTTTATTTAAAAAAGTATAAATAGTTAATTACTTTTTCTAATTTAATAATAGAGAATTATATAAATTCTAAGTAAATATAATAATAATAAATTAATTTAAAAGAAGGATTCTAGAAAATTATCTTGTTTTTAATTATTTTTAATAAAGTAAAAATATAAAAATAATAATAAAATTCTTTAAAAAAGAATAAAAAACAAGTTAATTATATATATAATATAATATATTTATTTTTAGCCTTTATTACCTCTATAAGATTATAAAAAAGAATATAAAGCTTTTCTATTAATTATTTAATAAAGAGAGATAATTTTTATAAAAAAAGATTTTCAAGGAAATTGAAAATTAAATTTTCAATCTAGTTATTAATATATTTATAAATTCAATATTTATTAAAGTATAAATATCTTTTAAAGTATTTAAATACTATTCTTCTTTATAAAAAGAAGTGAATATTCTTTCTATTATTTAACTTATTAATTAAATTTATAACTTGAAAAAGTTTATTTAAATTTAAATTAAAAGTAAAGAACTTATAAAAGTTTCTTTAAAAAAAAATAAAAGAGAGATTTACTTTATTAATTATATATATATAAAAGTTATTTGAATATAATATATTTTAATTAATAAGACGAGATTATATATTCGATTAAAATAAAAACTTTATCTTATAAATATTTTATATTTTATATATATAAAGAAGAAGTAAAGATAATATTAAAAATAATATTTTCAATAACTTAAACTAATTAAAGTTTAATTAATTAAGTTTATAATTAAAAGATAAAATTCTTTTATTTAATTATATTATTATTTAATAATAGTAATAATAAGTTAATTATATTAAAATAAAAAGTTAAAAAGTAGAAAGTTTAAAAACTTTATTTTTATTTTTATTTTTATTTTTATTTTTCTTATTCTTATAAATAGAGGTAGTAACTTTAATAAAAAAGTTTTATTAAAAAGAAAGTTTCTTAAGAATATATTTATTCTCTTTATTTTTATTAAACTATTTACTTTATTAAATTAGATTTTAAAGTTATATTAATTCTTTTATTTTATTTTAAAAAAAGATTCACTTTAATAATAAAATATTAAACTTTATTTTTAATTTCTTTATAAAGAGATTTTACTTTTTTTCTTAAAACTATTATAATATTATAATTGAGATTTAAATAAGAATCTTAAAATAATAAAAAAGATAAAAAAAAGTTTATTAATTTATAAATAAAGATATAAAGATATAATAATATTAAAAGAATAAAAATATAAATTTAATTATATTACTTTATTATAAAATAAACTTTCTTTTAATTATAATAATTATATTCTAATATAAGAAAGATTTAAAAAGAAATATTATTTAAAAAACTATTAATTAATTAAAAAGATTAATAATAAATTATTAATAATATAATAAAGAATAAAATTATATTTTTCTTAAAATTAATAATTAAAAAACTAAGAGGATTTTAAAATCTTAAAAGTTTATATATATATATAAAAAGTTATATAAAATATTAATAAATATATATTTAAGATATATATTATAAATTATTATATAATATAATTAATAATAATTATTAATAATCGATAATAATCAATATTAACTATTTAAACTTATTATATAATTTATTATAATAAACAATTAATAATAAATAATTTAATTTTAATTTTTAGAATATTATTAAACTTTTTTTAAAAGTAAAAATAAATTAAAGTTCTTAATTAAATAGTATTATAATAATATATTATAGGAATTTTATAAAGAATAAAATTATACTATTTTTAAAAACAATAATTAAAGAGTTAAAAAAGTTGAAAAGCTTTAAAGGTTTATATATATATAAAAGGTTATATAAGATATTAAAAGGGTATATATTTAAAATATATAATATTATATAATAACAAATCAAAACTTCATTTAATTAGAATAATAAGGAATTATAAGTTTCTTATAATCTTAATTAAATAAAAGTTAGATTTATATTTAGATTATTATAAGTATTATAATTAATAAATTATAATACTTATATATATTATAAATATAAATATATTTATTTTTAAATATTAATTATTTTATAATATATATTTTAAATATATATTTTAAATATATATTTTTTAAATATTATATATAAACTCTTTATTATATATAAACTCTTTTTAATTTTAAACTTTTCTTAACTTTTTATTTATAAATTCTAAAATTATTTAGTACTTTTATTAATAGTTTTATTATATTATTTATACTTTATTTACTCTTTTTATTATATTAATAACTTTTTAAATAATATTAATAATTCAATCTCTTTTTACTTTTAAATTATTATTAAGATTCTTTAAATAATAAAAATAGATTTATTCTAATATTTATTAATATATAATATTTTCTCTTTTTATATCTCCTTTATACTCTTTTGACTTATATATTTATTATAAATTTTAAAATTTAAAATTATAATTATAGATCGAATACTCTTTTAAAAGTATTTATATATAGTTTTAAATAGTATTTTCAATTAAATTACTTTTATATAAAAAAGCTTTATTATATTCTTTCTAAAACTTTAATTAATATTTAAAATCTTTTTAATATTTAAGAACTTTTTAATACTTTAAAATTAATTTAAATATTACTTTAAATAAAAGATAAATTATTTTTATATAAAATAAAAGTAGAATTTCTATATTTATTTATTTATTTATATTAATTAAATTTTATTTGATAGAGTATTAGTATTTATTTATAATTGAAGAAAAATAAAAGTAAAAATATTTAAAAACCTTCTTATATTATTAAATTATTAATAGTATTTATTTCTTTAATTCCTCTAGATTCGATTATAAATATATTATTAAAATAAATAAAGTAAATAAAAAACTAGTTTACTATATTTATATATTTAACAAAATAATAATCTTTACTTTAATTTATTATTAAACGCGATATATTAATAATATATAATATATTTTAAATTCTAACTTTATTATAATAATATTAATAATTACTTTAAATTTTTTTTTAATTTTTAACTCTAGTAAATTATATATTAACTAAAATTCTCTTTTTAAAATCTAAACTTTTTAATAGTTAAAAAACTTTTATATATATATATATATATATATATAAAAAGATAATTATAAGTTAAATTTATTAATATATTAGTAACTTTATAAATAATAACTTTAAATACTAATATATTATTAACTAAATTAAAAACTATATATTATAATTTATTAAAAGATAATATATATATTTAAAATATACTTTTAATTTATTAATTAAAAATATTATTTACTTTTTAATAAACTTTATTAAATAGTAAAAAGTACAAAATATTTTATTAATAGTTTAAACTATTAATTAATCTAATAAATATATAGATTTTATTTATGAACTTAATAAAGATTATTATATTTATTCTTTTATAAATTATCTTATTAATAAAGATTTTAAAAGATATATTAAGATTCTTTATATTATTAATTATAATAATAAAAATATTATAATTATCAAGAAAACTTATAAATCTTTTATTACAATTATTATAATTATAATAAATTATTAAAAGTATATTATCTTTTATATTTAAAATTAGTAATTTCTAAATATTTATATAATAACTTTAATTATTAATATCTTATAAAATATATTAAAAAGCTAATTATAATTGTTTATTAAAACACTTTAATATTTTTTAACTTTACCTTAGATTATTCTTCTAGTTTAAAGTAATTATAATTAAAATTCCTCTTTTTTTTATATTAGTTTTAAACTCTCTATTATATAATAAGTAAAATTAATAAATACTAAGATATTTTAAAGGAGTTTAAAAAAATAATATATTATTAAAAGTAGAAGTTGAAATTATTATATAAATTTATTAATTAAAGTAAGATCAAATAAAAAATAATATTATTTATTAAACTAATATTTTTATTAACTTTAAAACTAATATATTTACTTTAATTAATATTTCCTTTTTATAATAACTTTATTATAATTTTAGATTTATAACTAAATATTTAAAAATACTTTTATAAATTAAAGAATATAATAATATAAATAAACTATTAATTATTTATTATATTTTACTTAATCTTATAATTAATAATTATATTTAATTATTTACTTTCTTTCTAATTACTTATTTAAATAGTTATATTATAATATTAGATTATAAATAGTTTATAAAGAATTATATACTAATTAATTATATTTAATAATATTTTATTTAGTTAAAAGATCTACTTTTAATAATAATTTATATAAGAAATTATAATATTAGTATATTATAATATAAACTAAATAAGATTAATAAGATTTATTAAAAGAATATAATTTAATATAATTTAAAATTTAAATTAGAAAACTGAGAATTAAAGTTATATAAAGAAAAAATATATTTTATTAATAAAGTAATTATTATAATAAAATATACTAACTTTTTATTTATAAATATACTTATTATATAAATTATACTTTTTAACTTTTATAATTATATAAAATTATTAATATTATTTTATAAAAGTTCTATTAAAAATATAATTAGTTATATAAAAAAGAAGTTAAAGTTAATTAAATTACTAGTTTTTATATTTAATAATATATTATTTTAATAACTTTCTAAACTCTTCTAAGTTCTATTATTATAAAGGAAACTAAATATTATTAAGATATATATAATTTTAATTATTATTATAATATATATTTATAAAAATAATAATAATAATAAACCTTTTATAATTATTTTATATAAAGTAAACTATCTTATTTATTAGTATAAAAAGTAATTTACTTTTAAATAAAACTTTATTATTCTAATTATATAATTATTAACTTTAATAAATTAAAATATTACTTTATATTCTTTTAGAAATATTAAATTTAATAAATCGTTTATTTTAATTAAATATATTATTTATATTTATATATTTTTTAAAATTAAATTGAATATCTTTTTACTATATTATCTATATAATTATAAAACTACTTTTAAATATAATTTTTTTTATAAAATATTATTAAAAAAGATAAAAGTAATTAAAGAATATATTATAAATAATCTAATAAAAAACTTTATTAAATTAAGTTAAATACTTTTTATTATCTTTATTTTATTTATAAAGAAATCTAATAATTCTTTATATTTATATATTGATTTTCAAACTTTAAATACTTTTATTTATAAAGATTAATATTTATTATTATTTATTAATAAAATTCTAACTAGGTTTTCAAAAATTAAAGTTTTTATTAAATTAAATATCTATTAAATATTTTATTATATTTATATAAACTTAGTTTTTAAAAAGTATATTATCTTTTATATTTAATATAATATATATAAATATAAAGTTATACTTTTTAAATTAATTAATAATTTAATAATATATTAATATTATATAAATAATATTTTATTTAATTTTCTTAATATTTTTTATATAATATATTTAGATAATATTTTAATTTACTTTGAAAATAAACTTAAATATATAATTTATATTATTATAATATTTTAAAGATTTAAAAATATAAACTTATAAATTGATTTAAAGAAATATAAATTTAATATTAAATATATAAAGTATTTTAAATTTATTATCTTAATTAATAATATTAAAATCTATTTGAAAAAGTTATTATAATTTAAAAATAAAGCTATTTAACTATTATTAAAAGTATTTAATCTTTCTTAAATTTTTATAATTTCTATTAATAATTTGTTTATATATTTAATATTATTATAAAGCTTTTAATAAATTTAACAAAAGTTATTATACTTTTAAACTTTAATATAAACTATTAATAGATATTTAATATTTTAAAAGAGATATTAACTTCTACTTTACTTTTATAATATTATAATTATAATCTCTTATATATATTAGAAATTAATATATTCGATAATATTATTATAAGTATATTATTATAAAAGTATAATAATAATTAATTCTAAATAACTTATTTCTTAAAGATAATATAATTAATTAAATTTAATTATAAATTATATAATAAAGAAATATTTATAATTATAAAATTAATTATTAAGTAGTATATTAAGTTTAGTAATACTTTATATTAGATATAAGTTTATATAAATTATAAAGTTTTAAAATACTTGATAATTATTAAAGTATTTAATATTTATTAAACTTATTAAATTAAACTTTTAATTAATTATTATTTCTTTATTATATAATCTTTAAATAAAAAGAACTTTATTATTAATACTTTAATTTATAAAACTAATAAATTTATAAAATAATAATATATATAATAATTATTTAAAGATATATAATTTAATTTTCAAATTTTAATTTCTTAATTAAATTTTAACTTTAAAGAAATACTATTTAAAGTAAATAAGATATTAATATTAATAAATCTTATTAATTTAATTTTATATATATTCTAAATTAACTAAGAATACTATTCTTTTTAAAGTTTAAAAATTAATTAAAAGAAGAATATTTTATATTCTAAATTAGAATTTAAAAATACTATTAATCTATAAAGTATATAACTTTATAATTACTATTTATCTAGATATTAAGAAGATTTAATTACTTCTTATAAATTATTATTAATATATATTATTATAATTTGATTTTTAAAAATAAAATATTTAATTTACTTTCCTTATTATTAATTTCAATATATATATATAAATATATTATTATAGATTATTATAATTTTAATAAAAATAAATATAGATATAATAATATATTAACTATTATTAATTATTTAAATAAGTAAATAATTATAATTTTATATTATCAAATTATTACTTTTAAAAAATAAACTAAACTATATATTATATATATTAACTATTTTTATAATTTATTTATAATTATATTATTTAATCAAGGATTATAATTTATTTACTCTTTTTAAAGTAAATTTAATAATATTTTTAAAACTAAAGTGAAATTATCTATTATAGATTATCTTTAAATTAATATATAAATAAAGATATATAATTAGTATTTATCAAAGTAACTAAAACTTTTTATAAACTATTATTAAAATAATTAATCTAAGTCGTTATTAATAATAAATTATATTTAATTAATATTATTATATTCTACTTTTAATAATTTACTTTCTTTTAAAATATTATATAATTATACTTTTAAAATTATTTAAAAGTAAAACTAAATTAGATAACTCTTAGTTAATAATTTTAATATCTAAAATATATATATATATTTATTATAATCGAGAAATATTAAAATATATTTATTTAGTATTTTAAACTATTTAGAAGTATATAGAAAAAGAAGTAAATAAGAAATAAAAGTTAATTAACTTTAATATTAGTAATTATATTTAATCCAATATAAAATATTTATTAATTTAAAAATTATCGAAGAAACTTAATTATTTTATAATAAATAATTTAAAGTTCTAGAGAAAGTTAATTATTTATATTATTTAAAATTACTTAATATTATATAAATTTATAATATCTTTTTTATAAATAAATTAAAGAAAGTAACTAATAATCTATTATTTAATTAATATAATAAACTTCTATTATTTAATTAATATAATAAACTTCTATTATTTATTAATATAATAAACTTCGATTATTTATTAATATTATTTAAACTAATAAATATAAAGTAAAAGAGATATTAGAATATTAAGTATAATAAAAGAGTTATAATATAGATTTAATATAATATAAAATATTGAATTTAAGAACTTTATTAATATTTCTTTATAATTTCTATTATATAAACTTGAAAATATTTAATCTCTTAATATTACTTTTAGAATAATTATAATTATAAGAAGTTAAAAAAGATAATTATAAATATATTAATAAACATTATTTAATAATAATAATAATTAATAAGAAATAATTTATAAACTTTATAATAATATAAACTTAAAATAAAATAGTTTTTTTACTTTTTTTTATATATTTATTATATAGTTATTTACTTACTTATATTTATTATTAACTTTATAAAATATAACTTAATATCTATATAGAATATTTAAAAATAAACTTTTTAAAAAAAGAGAGTAATATTATAATTCTAAATAATTATATATAATTATTAATAATTATTATTGATTATATTATAATTCTAAATAATTATATATAATTATTAATAATTATTATTGATTATAT
>JANGZZ010000282.1:0-34012 GCA_026225955.1 Clarireedia paspali | reverse complement strand
ACCTTTATTAAACTTAATTAAAAGTAAAACTACTTTATAATTAGAAAATATAAAATTAGAAGATAAAGAGAATTAAACTTATTTATATTATTCTTATAATATATTTCTTTAAGAAGTCGAGAATATATAGAGAGTTATCTTTATATTATTTAATTATAAAGAGTATACTTAATAGAATATATATTAATATAACGATTTGATATATTATTTAATATATAATTATCTTTATTCTTATTCCTCTTATTTATATTAAAATAATTCTATTTAAAAGATATAATAATTATAATTATAAGTGTGAAAATTAGAAGAAAATAAATAGAAAGTAATAATACTAATAATAATATTATATTATATATAGTATATATATATTATATAAATAGAAAAAGTGTTTTTATTATAAATATATTAGAAGTTTATTTTAAACCTTACTATTATAATAATAATTTACTAAAATTAATCTTAACTAAAGTAATAATAATAAAAATAATTATTTAAAATAAATAGTTCTAGTTAATAATTATTTACTAAATTAACTAAATATTTATAAATATATTTCTAATAAATATTTAATCTTCTAATTATAATATTATTAACTAAAAGGATTATTTAATAATTATAAATAATCTAAATTATATCTATTAAGATAAAGCTCTTTGAAAATCAATTAAAAGTAAAAGTAATTTATTAGATATATAAACTTTAAAATAAAATATTAGAAATTATTTTATTTATTAATCTCTTTCCTTTTCTTAATATAATTTAAAGTTATAAGTTAAAAGATATATTATAAAAAGTGTTATTTAATCTAATAATTATATTAATACTAATTAACTAATATAGTTAGTTTAATAATATAATTATTATTTTATATAAGATTTAACAGTATTCTAACTAATTATTATAATTATATTATTAATACTCTATTAATTAAATAGTTAAAAGAACTAATTAAAAGTTAAATTAATTAAAGAGTATTAACTAAGAATAATATTCTTTATTATTAATTAATATAATTAATATTATTCCCTTTTAACTAAGAATCTTTATAAAAAAAAAGAGATTTCTAGTTAAAAAGAAAGTAATTAATTTTTACTTTATTACTTTTATACTCTTTATTACTTTATTTAGTTATTAATATTTCTAATACTTTTTTAGATTTAAATTAAAAGTTAATCTAAATATATAAATAGAATATTAGTTTAAATTAATTAATATATAATAAAGAATTAAAAGAGATTATTTAAATAATTAAATTAACTAACTAACTAATCTAGTTAAACTAAGAATATATAATTTATAATAATAATTAAGTTAAATTATTATAATTAAAAATACTAAATAATAACTCTAGTTAAAAACAATTAATAAAAGTATTTAAAGTTAATAGTTAAATAGTTAATAAAAGTATTAATATTAAACTAACTTAGATTCTAAAATATTATAAAGTTAAAGAGAATAAATTAGTTAATAAACTAGTAAAAGAAACTATTAGTCTAGAACTAGATATTTATAAAATTAGTTTTATTTATTTAAATATTTATATTAAAGTTATTAAGATCTAGAAATAAGAACTAGCTTTGAAAAAAGTAATTAAAGTAATTAAATTAAAATTAATTAAAGAATTTAGAACTAATTATATTTTAATTTATAATTTAGTTTTTTAAAATAAAATCTTAATCTCTCTTAATATTAAATAAATTACTACTAGTATATTTTACTAGTTAAAACTAAACTATAATTATATTAAAATTTATTTATATTAATTAAACTTAACTAATAATAATAAATATAAATATAATAAAAAGAAGATACTAGAATATCTTTTATTTAGTTATAAGCTATTAACTAATACTTATTTAAAATTAAAAAATAGATTTAATATATATTATTTTAGTTTATTTCTATTATTTAATATAAAACCTGAAATTGAAATTAGTTTAGAATTTATCTAAGAAACTAGTATTTATATATAAAAATATTATCTAACTCAGTTAGTTAATATCTAATAAATTAAACTTATTTATAATTTATTATTATTAAATCTTAGATTAGTTTAATATTAAATATTAATATTAAAATTATTAATATTCAGTATTTAAACTAGTTTAAGTTTAATTCTTTTTACTAATATTTAAAGTGTTTTAGAGTTATTTTTACTATTATTTCTTTAAAAATTAAAGCTAAACTTTCAATATCTCTTTATTATATATAATATTATATATATTTAGACTTATATATATCTAGCTACTAATAGTATATCTACTAGCCAACTTACTATAATCTTAGACTTATATAAGTTGTTAAAATAAATAAAAAAAAATATTTATTATATTAACTTTAATAATAAAAATAATAATATTTATATAAATATCTTTTATTAAAGAATTTTTAAAGAACTTAATAATATTAATAATTAAATATAAAAGATAGATAAATTAAATATTAAATTAAATAAAAGAAGTTATAAATATAATAAAGAATATATTAAGAATATTAATAATATTATAAAAGTATAGAAAGAATAATAAAGTAATATTAATTAAAGTAATTAATAATATAATAAAGAAGATTTATAATAGATTTATAATAATAAAAAGTATTTAATATATAAATACTATTATTAAAATATAATAAAATATAAGAGAATAAAAAGATAAAATTATAATAAATATTAATTAACTAATATTAATTTTTATAATACTATTATATATATAAGTTTAATTAATTAAAAAAGAATATATATTCTTTATAATAATTTAAATAAAAGAGATAATAATAATATTATTATTAGTATATTTTAAAATAAATATAATAATAATAAAAAAGAATTGAAATAAATAAAATAAAAATATTTGATTTTTCTTTTATTTATTATATAAGAATATATTATAATAATAAAGATATTATATATTTTTTTTAAAAAGAAGTAAATAGAAGAAATTAATTTAATAAATATAAATAATAAAGTTAATATAATTATAATAAGATTAATATATTTTTTATTTATTTATTTTAATAACTTGTATAAATCTAAAATTATAATAAGTTAACTAGTAAATATACTATTAGTAGCTAGATATATATAAGTCTAAATATATATAATATTATATATAATAAAGAGATATTAAAGGTTTAACTTTAATTTTAAAGAAATAATAATAAAAATAATTTTAGAATATTTCGAATATTAATAAAAAGAATTAAACTTAAATTAATTTAAATATCAAATATTAGTAATATTAATATTAATACTTAGTATTAAGTTAATATTAGATTTAATAATAATAATTTATAAAGTTTTCCAATTTATTAAATATTAACTAACTAAGTTAAATAATATCTTTATATATAAATACTAGTTTCTTAAATAAATTCTAAGTTAATTTCGATTCTAAGTTTAATATCAAGTAATAAAGATAGATTTAAATAATATATATTAAGTTTATCTTTTAACTTTAATTAAATATTAATAAGTAGTTAATAACTAAATAAAAGATATTCTAATATCTTCTTTTTATTATACTTATATTTATTATTATTAGTTAAATCTAGTTAATATAAATAAACTTTAATATAGTTATAATTTAATTTTAATTAGTAAAATATATTAATAATAATTTATTTAATATTAAAGAGAATCGAGATTTTACTTTAAAAAGTTAATTTATAAATTAAAGTATAATTAATCTTAAAATCTTTAATTAATTTCAATTTAATTATTTTTTTTAAAGTTAATATCTATTTCTAAATTTTAATAACTTTGATATAAATATTTAAATAAATAAAGTTAGTTTTATAAATATCTAGTTTTAAATTAATAATTTTTTTCACTAATTTATTAATTAATTCATTTCTTTCAACTTTATAATATTTAAGAATTTAAGTTAATTTGATATTAGTTTCTTTATTAATTATTTAGTTATTAATATTGAATACTTTTATTAATTATTCTTAATTAAAGTTATTATTTAATAATTTTAAATATTATAACTTTATTTAATTATTATTATAAACTATATATTCTTAGTTTAATTATATTAATTAGTTAATTAATTTAATTATCTAAATAACTTTTTTTAACTTCTTATTATATATTAATTAATTTAAATTAATATTCTATTTATATATTTAAATTAACTTTTAATTTAAATTTAAAAAAACTAATTTAATTTTTATTCTAGTTTTAATTTATAATTAAAATTTATTAATATAGAAAGTATATTAATTAAATATTAATATTAATATTAACTCTTTATAATTTTTAATCTCTTCTTTTTTTAAAAAGTAATTAATTTAAACTTGAAATAAACTAGTTATATAAAATAGAAATTTAAAAGATTATAACTTTTCTAAATTATTTAGATTAATTAATAAATATATTAATTATTTAATCTAGTTAATTTAAATTAGCTTATTAATTAGCTTTAGTACTAACTTTAATCTTTACTTCTAGTTAATTTTAAAAAAGTAAATAAAGTTAAAACTAAGTTCTAACTTTTAATAACTTTATAATTTTTAATAATCTTTTTAAAATAATTAATAAATCAAGTAGTTTTTCAAGAGTTTAAATAACTAAAAAGTATATTAGTAATTAATATTTATAATTAGTTTTAAATTAATTTTAAAAACTTTTAAAATTTTATAAAAAACTAAGTTCTAAAATAATTAAAGTTAAATTTTAAAATTGGTTTACTTTTTATATTAAATTAAAAACTTATAGTTTAAAATACTAATAATATATATAATATATAATTAGTATATAATAAAAAGAGATAAACTAGTTTAAATATTAATTAGTTAGTTAATTTAAAGTAATATTATTTTAATTTAATTAACTTGAATTCTAATATAACTTTTAAATTTAAAAGTATTATTAAACTAAATTTCTAATTATTTTATTAACTTAGAAAAGTATATAACTTACTAATTTAATAATTTAACTAAATAGCTTTTTGAATTACTAGAAAAAAAATAGATTAATTTAGTTTTCTTAAAGTTAAACTTGATATTATTTATTATTTTAAAAGAATATAACTTATTAGTTTCTCTTTCTAAAATTTAATAATTCTTTTTAAAACTAGTTAAATTAGTTATTAATATAATATTGTTTATATAAGATTAAACTAAGTAATTAATTATTAGAAAGAGATTTTAAATATAAATTAAGAATAAAATTAGATTAATTAAATTACTTTAAAAGATACTAATATTAATAAATTGAAAAAGCTTAATTTAATTATTAAAAGTTAATTAGAGTTATTAGACTTTTAAAAAGTAATTAATCTAATTAATTAAATTAAATAATAGTTTAAACTCTTTTAAAATTATTAATAACTAGTTTTTAAATATATAATCAAAAGTCTCTTTAATATTAAGAAATAGAACTAATATTTTAAAATTAATTATATAATCTTTTTCGATTTTAATTATTAATAATAATATAATATTAATTATAAACTTTTTAAATCAACTTTTAATTTAAAAGTTATATAGAAAGTTAATAGTTTTAACTAAATAATTTAATCTTTTAATTAATATCCTCTTATTAACTTTCTTAAAGTAGTTTAATAATAAAATAATTTTATAAACTTTTAAAATCAAATAATTAAACTTTTTTAGCTTTTTAAATATTATATTAATTACTTATTATTAGTAAATAAAATAATATCTAAAATTAAAAAGTAAATTATAAACTTTATAAAATAAATTAAGAATAGTTAAATAAACTTTATTAATAATTTTCTAGTTAATTTTATTAAACTTTAGTATTTTCTCTTTAATTTTAATTAAATAAACTCTTTTAAATTTATTAACTATTAGTTTTAATTAGAGATTAATTTTATAAATATTCTAGAAAAAACTAATTGATATTAGTAATTAGAGAAATAAAATAAACTTTAATATATTTACTTTTCCTTTAAAAGTTAATTAATTGGAAATTAAAAATAATATTTAACTTTAATAGCTTTTAATATAATTAAATACTTTAAAAATTGATTTTAAGTTTTTTATCTTTAAAAAGATATTCTAGTAACTTTATTTAGTATATTTAATAGTTAAGAAATATTAATTTCTAATTAATAAATAACTTTCTTAATTTCTTTAAACTTTTAATATTACTTTTCAAAGAATTTTAAGTTTAAAGGTTTATTAAGATTTAGTTTATAACTTTAGTTTGATTCTTGAAATTATAATATTCGATATTAGTTTAATTAGTTATATTAATTTAAAGCTAATAGCTTTTAAAAATTCAATTATTAATATTTTAAAAATTAATTTAATTCTAGTTAATTCTAAAGATTATTAATTAAGAATTAGACTTTTATTAATTAAATCAATTAGACTAACTTTAAATAAATCTTAATTAGTTTTCTTAATATTAAAAAGTTAAAAAGGATTTAAATAACTTTAATTTAAATTTAGATTTTTAATTATAAAAAAGATTAATAAATAATCTAAATTTAGATTATTTAATATTTACTAGTTATTAATATATTTTATTATCTTTAAAGTAATAAAAGTAAAGTTTAAAATTAAAAAGTTAACTTTATAAAAGAAAGTTTTAGTTTTTAAATTATTAAATAACTTTAAATTATTATTTTTAATCTAATTAATTAATTAAATCTCTTTTTAGATATTAAATAACTTTAAGTTTTATTAAAAGTAATAAATATTAAAATTATTTAAAATAAATAAATTAGTTATAATAGTTTTTAAAAATAAATTTTTTTTAATTATTTTTTTTAAATTACTTTTAATTTAATTAATCTTATTATAAATATTAATTATTTTAAATATATTAATTTCTAAATTTAATTATATTATTAATAAGTTTAAATCTAAGTTATTAAATATTAATATAATATTAATAATAAGAACTTTTAAAATATATATTAAAATTTAAGATTTAAAGTTCTAATATAATATTAAAAGTTAATTAAAATTAATATAAATTATAAATTAACTATTTAGTTAATTTTAGTTTTTAACTATAATCTAGAGTTATAAATTAGCTTTTTGAAATAAAATCTCAATCCCCTTTAATACTAAATAAATTACTATTAATATATTTTACTAGTTAAAACTAGATTATAACTATAATAAAGTTTATTTATATTAATTAGATCTAACTAATAATAATAAATATAAGTATAGAAAAAAGAAGATATTAGAATATTTTCTATTTAGTTATCAACTACTTACTAGTATTTATTTAAAGTTAAAAGATAAACTTAATATATACTATTTAAATCTATTTCTATTATTTAATATTAAACTCGGAATCGAAGTTAGTTTGAAATTTATTTAAGAAACTAATATTTATATATAAAGGTATTATCTAATATTTAATAAATTAAACTTATTTATAAATTATTATTATTAAGTTTAATATTAGTCTAATACTAGATATTAATATTAATATTATTAATATTTAGTATTTAAGCTAATTTAAACTTAATTCTTTTCATTAATATTCAAGGTATTTTAAAACTATTTTAATTATTTTTTTTATTTTTTTATTATTTTAATAATCTATATAAGTCTAAGACTATAATAGGTTAACTAGTAGTTAGACTATTAGCAGCTAAGTATATATAAGTTTAAATATATATAATACTATATATAATAAAGAGATATTAAGGGTTTAGCTCTAATTTTAAAGAAATAATAATTAAAATAATTTTAAAACACTTTAAATATTAATGAAAAGAATTAAGTTTAAACTAATCTAAATACTAAATATTAATAATATTAAGACTAATATCTAGTATTAGATTAGTTTAAGACTTAATAATAATAATTTATAAATAAATTCAATTTATTAAAAGTTAACTAACTAAGTTAAATAATATCTTTATATATAAATACTAGTTTTTTAAATAAATTCCAAGTTAACTTCGATTTTAAGTTTAATATCAAGTAATAATAATAAGTTAAAATAGTATATATTAAATTTATCTTTTAGCTTTAAATAAGTATTAGTAAGTAATTAATAACTAAATAGAAAGTATTCTAGTATTTTCTTTTTATTATATTTATATTTATTATTATTAACTAAGTCTAATTAATATAAATAAGTTTTAATATAGTTATAACCAAGTTTTAATTAGTAAAATATATTAGTAATAGTTTATTTAGTATTAAGAGGAATCGAGATTTTATTTTAGAAGGTTAATTTATAAATTAAAATATAATTAACTTTAAGTTCCTTAATTAAATTAGATTTAATTGTTTTTTCTAAAGCTAGTTTCTATTTCTAAATTTTAATAACTTTAATTTAAATATCTAAATAAACGAAGCTAGTTATATAAATATCTAGTTTTAAACTAATAACTTCTTTTACTAATTTATTAACTAATTCGTTTTCTTTAACTTTATAATATTCTAAGATCTAAATTAATTTAATACTAATATCTTTATTAACTATTTAGCTATTAATATTAAATATTCTTATTAATTATTTTTAATCAAAGTTATTATTTAGTAATTTTAATTATAATAATTCAACTTAGTTATTATTATAAATTATATATTCTTAACTAGATCAAACTAGTTAATTAACTAATTCGATTATTTAAATAACTCTTTTTAACTTTCTATTATAAACTAATTGATTTAAACTTATATTCTACTTATATATTTAAATTAACTCTTAATTTAAATCTAAAAGTATTAATCTAACTTCTATTCTAATTTTATTTTATAGTTAAAATCTATTAATATAAAAGATATATTAATTAAATATTAATATTAATATTAGCTCTCTATAATTATTAATCTTATCTTTCTTTGAAAAATAATTAATTTAGATTGAAAATAAACTAGTTACTTAAAGTAAGAATTTAAAAAGTTATAACTTTTCTAAATTATCTAAGTTAATTAATAAGTATATTAATTACTTAATCTAATTGATTTATATTAGTTTAGTAACTAGTTTTAGTATTAGTTTCAATCTTTGCTTTTGACTAGCCTTTAAAAAGTAAATAGAATTAAAACTAGATTTTAACTTCTAATAATCTTTTTAGTAACTCTTTTAATAACTTTATAACTTTTAGTAACTTTCTTAAAGTAGTTTATAAATTAAGTAGTTTTTTAAAAGTTTAAGTAACTAAAAAGTATATTAGCGATTAATATTAATAAGATAAATATTAAAGAGTATTAATATAGTTTTAGTATTTATAACTAACTTTAAGTTAATTTTAAAAACCTTTAAGATTTTATAAAGAATTAAATTTTAAAGTAATTGAAATTAAACTTTAAAATTAACTTATTTTTTATACTAAATTAGAAACTTATAGTTTGAGATACTAGTAATATAAATAATATATAACTAGTATATAGTAAAGAGAGATAAATTAGTTTAAATATTAGTTAATTAATTAGTTTAAAATAATATTATTTTAGTTTAATTAATTTAAATTTCAATATAATTTCTAAATTTAAAGGTATTATTAAACTAAATCCCTAATTACTTTATTAACTTAAAAGAATATATAATTTACTAATTTAGTAATTTAACTAAGTAACTTACTAAATTACTAGAAAAGAAATAGATTAACTTGATTTTCTTAAAGTTAAAATTAATACTATTTATTATTTTAAAAGAATATAACTTATTAGTTTCTTTTTTCAAAGTTTAATAATTCTTTTTAAAACTAATTAAACTAGTTACTAATATAATATTGTCTATATAAAACTAGATTAAATAGTTAATAGTTGGAAAAAGATCTTGAATATAAATTAAAAATAAAATCGAACTAATTAGATTATTCTAAAGAATACTAATATTAATAAGTTAGAAAAGTTTAATTTAGTTATTAAAAGCTAGCTAGAGCTACTAAGCTTCTAGAAAGTAATTAATTTAATTTATTAAATTAAAAGATAATTTAAACTTTTTTAAAATTACTAGTAACTAGTTTTTAAATATATAATCGAAAGCCTTTTTAATATCAAGAAATAAAACTAATATTTTAAAATTAACTATATAATCTTATTTGATTTTAATTACTAATAATAATTTAATATTAATTATAGACTTTTTAAATTAACTTCTAATTTAAAAGTTATATAACAAGTTAATAATCTCAATTAAATAATCTAATCTCTTTATTAATATTCTCTTATTAATCTTTTTAAAATAGTTAAATAGTAAAATAACTTTATAAACTTTTTTAACTTTTTAAATATTATACTAATTACTTGTTACTAGTAAGTAGAATAGTAATTAAAATTGAAGAGAAGGCTATAAATCTTATAAAATAGATTAAGAATAACTAAATAAACTTTATTAATAATTTTTTAGTTAATTTTATTAAATTCAAAAGTTTTCTTTTTAACTTTAATTAAATAAACTTTTTCTAACTTACTTATTATTAATTCTAATTAAAGATCGACTTTATAAGAATTCTAAAAAAGGTTAGTTAATATTAAAAGTTAAGAGAATAAAGTTAACTTTAAAATACTTGCTTTTTCTTTAAAAGTTAATTAGTTGAAAATTAAGGATAATATTTAGTTTTTTTTTTTTTTTTTTTTTTTCATTTTAACAATCTATATAAGTCTAAAACTATAGTAGATTAGCTAGTAGATATACTATTAGTAACTAGGTATATATAGATTTAAATATATATAATACTATATATAATAAAGAGATATTAAAAGTCTAACCTTGATTTTAAAAAAATAATAGTTAAAATAAATTAAAAACACTTTAAAATACTTTAAATATTAGTAAAAAGAATTAAGTTTAAACTAGTTTAAATACTAAATATTAATAATATTAGTATTAATATCTAGTATTAAATTAGTCTGAGACTTAATAATAATAATTTATAAATAAGTTCAATTTATTAAGAGTTAGTTAACTAAGTTAAATAATATCTTTATATATAAATACTAGTTTCTTAGATAAATTCTAAGCTAACTTCAATTCTAAGTTTTATATTAAATAATAAAAGTAGACTAAGATAATATATATTAAACTTATCTTTTAGCTTTTAATAAGTGTTAACAAGTAGTTAGTAACTAAATAGAAAGTATTCTAATATCTCCTTTTTATTATACTTATATTTATTATTACTAATTAAATTTAGTTAATATAAATAAGTTTTAATATAGTTATAATCTAGTTTTAATTAGTAAAATATACTAGTAATAACTTACTTAGTATTAAAAGAGATTGAGATCTTATTTCTAAAAACTAATTTATAAATTAAAATATAATTAGCTTTAAGTTCTTTAGTTAATCTAGATTTAATTACTTTTTCTAAAGTTAATTCCTATTTCTAAATCTTAATAGCTTTGATCTAAATATCTAAATAAGTGAAATTAATTATATAAATATTTAGTTTTAAATTAGTAATTTCTTTTACTAATTTATTAACTAATTTATTCTCTTTGATTTTATAATATTCTAAGATCTAAGTTAATTTAATATTAATACTTTTATTAATTATTTAGTTATTAATATCGAATATTTTTATTAACTATCTTTAATTAAAGTTATTATTTAGTAATTTCAAATATTATAACTTTATTTAATTATTATTATAAACTATATATTCTTAGCTTAGCTAAGTTAACTAACTAGTTAATTTGATTATTTAAATAACCTCTTTTAGTTCCTTATTATAAACTAACTAATTTAAATTAATATTTTATTTATATATTCAGATTAACTCTTAATTTAAATCTAAAAGTATTAATTTAATCTTTATTCTAGTTCCACTTTGTAATTACAATCTATTAGTATATAAAGTATATTAATTAGATATTAATATTAATATTAGCTCTTTATAATCTTTAACTTTATTCTTCTTTAAAAAGTAGTTAATTTAGATTGAAAATAAACTAGTTACTTAAAGTAAGAATTTAAAAAGTTATAGTTTTTCTAATTTATTTAAATTGATTAGTAAATATATTAATTGTTTAATTTAATTAATTTATATTAGCTTAGTAACTAGCTTTGATACTAGTTTCAATCTCTACTTCTAGCTAGCTTTTAGAAGATAAATAGAGTTAGAACTAAAGTTTAACTCTTAGTAACTCTCTTAATAACTTTATATCTTTTAATAACTTTTTTAAAGTAGTTAATAAATTAAGTGGTTTTTTAAAAGTTTAAATAATCGAAAAATATATTAGTGATTAATATTAGTAAGTTAGATATTAAAGAGTATTAATCCAGCTTTAATATTTATAACTAGTTCTAAGTTAGTTTTAAAAATCTCTAAGATTTTATAAAAAGTTAAATTCTAAAATAGTTGAAATTAAACTTTAAAATTAGCTTGCTCTTTATATTAAATTAGAGACTTATAATCTAAGATACTAGTAATATAAGTAATATATAGTTAGTATATAATAAAGAGAGATAAGCTAGTTTAAATACTAGTTAATTAACTAACTTGAAGTAATATTATTTTAGTTTAATTAATTTGAATTTTGATATAACTTTTAAATTTGAGAGTATTATTAAACTAAATTTCTAACTACTTTATTAACTTAGAAGAGTATATAACTTACTAATTTAGTAATTTAATTAAATAAACTTTTAAGTTATTAGAAAAAAAGTAGATTAACTTAGTTTTCTTAAAGTTAAAATTAATACTATTAATTATTCTAAAGAAATATAACTTATTAACCTCTCTTTTTAAAGTTTAATAATTCTTTTTAAAACTAATCAAACTAACTATTAATATAATATTGTTTATATAAAACTAGACTAAGTAGTTAATAATTAAGAAAAGATCTTAAATATAAATCAAGAATAAAATCGAACTAATTAAACTATTTTGAAGGATACTAATATTAATAAGTTGAAAAAATTTAATTTAGTTATTAAAAGCTAATTAGAGTTACTAAGCTTTTAGAAAGTAGTTAATCTAGTTAATTAAACTAAATAATAATTTAAACTCTTTTAAAATCGTTAATAACTAGTTCTTAGATATATAATTAAAAGCCTTTTTAATATTTAGAAATAGAATTAATATTTTAAGATTAGTTATATAATCTTATTTGATTTTAATTATTAATAATAATCTAATATTAATTATAAACTTTTTAAATCGACTTCTAATTTAAAAACTATATAATAAGTTAATAGTCTTAATTAAATAATCTAATCTCTTTATTAATATTCTCTTATTAATTTTCTCAAAGTAATTAAATAATAATATAACTTTATAAGCTTTTAAAATTAAGTAATTAAGCTTTTTTAGCTTTTTAAGTATTATACTAATTACTTACTATTAGTAAATTAAATAGTAGTTAAAATTAAGAAATAGATTATAAACCTTATAAAATAAATTAAGAATAATTAAATAAGTTTTATTAATAATTTTCTAGTTAATTCTATTAAACCTAAAAGTTTTCTCTTTGATTTTAATTAAATAAACTCTTTCTAGTTTATTAACTATTAGTTTCAATTAAAAGTTAACTTTATAAATATTCTAAAAGGGGCTAGTCAATATTAGAGGCTAAAGGAATAAAGTTAATTTCAAAATACTTACTTTTTCTTTAAAAGTTGATTAGTTGGAAATCGAAGATAATATCTAGTTAATATAACTTTTAGTATAATTAAATACTTTGAAAATAGTTTTCAAGTTTTTAGTCTTTAAGAAAGTATTCTAATAACTCTATTTAATATATTTAATAACTAAAAAATATTAGTTCCAAGTTAAAAAATAGTTTTAACTTTGATTATTTTCTCTTTAAACTTTTAATATTGATTTTTATAGAATTTTAAGTTTAAAAGTTTATTAGAGTTTAACTTGAAGTTTAAACTTGATTTTCGAAATCGCTATATTCGATATTAGTCTAATTAGTTATACTAATTTAAAGTTAATAATTTCTAAAAACTCAGTTATTAATATTTTAAAAGTTAATCTAGTTTTAATTAGCTTTAAAAGTTATTAATTAAGAACTAAACTCTTATTAATTAAATTAATCAAACTAGTTTTAAAGAGATTCTAATTAACTTTCTTAATATTAAAAAATTAAAGAGGATTTAAATAGCTTTGATTTGAATTTAGATTTTTAATTATAAAAAAGATTGATAAATAATTTAAGTTTAGATTATCTAATATTTATTAGTTATTAATATATCTTACTACTTTTAAAGTAGTAAAAATAAAGTCTAAAACTAATAAATTAACTTTATAAAAGAAAGTTTTAATCTCTAGATTATTAAATAACTTTAAATTATTATCTTTAATCTAATTAATTAATTAGATCTCTTTTTAAATATCAAATAACTCTGAATTCTATTAAAGGTAATAAATATTAAAATTATTTAAAATAACCGAATTAGTTGTAATAACTTTTAGAAATAAACTTCTTTTAATTATTTTCTTCAAATCACTTTTAATTTAACTAGTTTTATTATAAATATTGATTATTTCAAGTATATTAGTTTCTAAGTTTAATTATATTATTAATAAGTTCGAATCCAAGTTATTAAATATTAGTATAATATTAATAGTTAGAATTTTTAAAATATATATTAAAGTTTAAGATTTAAAGTTCTAATATAATATTAAAAGTTGATTAAAGCTAATATAAATTATAAATTAACTATTTAGTTAGTTTTAATCTTTAATTATAATCTAAAGTTCTTAGATTATTAATAAATCGATTTTTAACTTAATAGTAAGTTTAAGAACTAATTTAATCTTTAATAAGCTTTTATTAAGATTTACTTATAATATTTAAATATTCTAACTATTTATAAATTAAAACTAATCTTTTTAATAACTTTATATACTTTGTATAATTTTGAATCACTAATATAAGATTGAGAGTAATTAATATACTTTAAAGTTAAATATAAATAAAGCTTTTTATAAATATTATAAATATTATAAGTATATTAAAAAGTTAAATATAGTTCTAAATATAAACTATATTTAGCTTAATAATAGTAGAACTAAATTATATATTTAAAATCTTAGTATTTTAAATATTAAGTTAACTTTACTATATTTAATAACTTTTTAGCTTTAATTAAGATTCTAATAATATAAACTTAGTTCTTTATATATCTTTTAACTTTCTTAATAGTCTTAAAAGAGATTATTACTAAACTAACTTTTTTAACTATCTAGTTAACTTTAGAGAAAAGTTAATAAAGAGTTCTAGTTAATTTAAAGTTTAAAGAGCTATTAAAGATTTTAATCTCTTTTAATACTAATTTTATATTTTCCAAAGTATTGAAATTAATTATAGAGATTTTATATAATATTATTTTAAATTATAATTTATCCTTTTAAATACTTTTAAAATTAAAAAGGTTTTTCTAAATATTAATCTTTTTAATTAAAAAGTTAATTATATAAAAGGAGATTATAATTAATACTAAGTTTTTTTTTTTTTTTTTTTTATTTTAACGACCTATATAAGTCTGAGACTATAGTAGGTCGACTAGTAGTTATATTATTAGCAGCTAAGTGTGTATAAGTCTAAGTATATATAATACTATATATATAAAGAGATATTAAGGGTCTAGCTCTAATTTTAAGGAAATAATAGTTAAAATAATTCAAAACACTCTAAAATACCTCGAATATTAGTAAAAAGAATTAAACTCAAACTAGTCTAAATACTGAATATTAGTGATATTAATAATAATATCCGGTATTAGGTTAATATAAGATTTAATAGTGATAATTTATAAATAATTCTAATTTATTAAGAGTTAGCTAACTAGGTCAAGTGATATCTCTATATATAAATACTAGTTTTTTAGATAAATTCCAGGCTAGTTTCAATTCTAGGTTTTGTATCGAATAATAGTAGTAGGCTGAGATAATATATATTAAACTTATCTTTTAGCTTTAAATAAGTATTAGTAAGTAGTCGACAACTAAGTAGTAGATATTTTAATATCTTCTTTTTTCTATATTTATACTTATTATTACTAGCTAGGTTTAATCGATATAAGTAAGCTTTAATATAATTATAGCTTAGTTTTAGCTAGTAAAACGCACTAGTAATAGCCCACTTAGTATCAAGGGAAATTGAGATTTTATTTCAAGAAGTTAATTTATAAATTGAAGTATAATTAGCCTCTAAATCCTTAGCTAGTCTCAATTTAGTTGCTTTTTCCAAGGCTAGTTCCTATTTCTAAATCTTAATACCTTTAATAAGAATACCTAAATAAGCGAAGCTAGTTATATAAGTCTTTAATTCTAAACTAGTAGCTTCTTTTACTAATTTATCGACTAATTCATTTCCTTCGACTTTGTAATACTCTAGAACTTAAACTAATTTGATACTAGCGCCTTTATTAACTATTTGGCTACTAGCGTCAAATACTCTTATTAGTTATTCTTAACTAAAGTTATCACTTAGTAATTTCAAGTATTATAGCTTTACTTAGTTATTATTATAAACTATATATTGTTGGCTAGACCAGGCTAGCTAGTTAGCTAATTCGACTATCTAAGTAATCTCTTCTAACTCTCTATTATACACTAGCTAATTTAAACTGATATTCTATTTATATACTTAGATTAGCTTTTGATTTAAGTCTAAAAATACTAATCTAATCTCTATTCCAGTTCCGCTTTATAACTGCGATCTGTTAGTATAAAAGGTATATTAATTAAGCGCTAGTATTAATACTAGCCTCTTATAATTATTAGCTTTATTCTCTTTTAAAAAATAACTAATTTGAATCGAAAATAAGCTAGTTGCTCAAAGTAGGAATTTGAAGAGCTTCAGTTTTTCTAGACTATCTAGGTTGACTAGCAAGTGTATTAATCGCCTAATCCGGTCGATTTGTATTAACTTAGTAGCTAGCTTTGGTGCTAGCTTCGATCCCTGCTTCCAACTAGTCTTTAGAAGATAAATAAGACTAGAACTAAGTTCTAGCTCTCGGTGACCCTTTCGATAACCTTGTAGCTCCTAGTGACTCTCTTAGTAACCCTATAGCTCCCGGTAACTCTCCTGATAACTCTATAGCTCCCGGTGACCTTCTAAGTACCCTTTCTAAAATAGCTTATAAATTAGATAGTTTTTCAGGAGTTTAAACAACTAGAAAGTATATTAGTAATTAGTACTAACAAGATAGATATTAAAGGGTACTAGTATAGTTTTAATATCTATAACTAAGCTTAGATTAATTTTAAAAATCTCTAGAATTTTACAAAGAGTTAAGTTCTAAAATAATTAAAGTTGAGCTTTAAAATTAGCTTACTCTTTATATTAAATTGAGGACTTGTAGTTTGAGATACTAGTAATATAAGCGATATATAGCTAGTGTATAGCAAAGAAGAATAAGCCGATTTGAATACTAACTAGCCAGCTAGCTTGAAATAGTATTGTTTTAACTTGATTAACTCGAATTCTAATATAACTTTTAAATTTAAAGATATTATCGAACTAGATTCCTAGCTACCTTACTAGCTTAGAGAGGTATATAACTTGTTGATTCAACAATTTAACTGAATATACTTTTAAGTTATTTAAGAAGAAGTAAATTAACTCGGTTTTCTCGAAGTTAAAATCGATACTATTTATTATTCTAAGAGAATATAGTTTATTAACTTCTTTTTTCAAGGTTAGATAGTTCTTTTTAAAGCTAGTCAAGCTAGTTACTAGTATGATATCGTTTATATAAAACTAGACTAAGTAGTTAATAATCGGGAAAAGATCTTAAATATAAATCAAGAATAAAATTAGACTAATCGGGCTATCTTAAGAAATACTTATATTAATAGACTAGAAAGGCTTAATTTAGTTATCAAAAGCTAGCTAGAGCTGTTAAGCTTCTAAGAAGTAGTTAATCTAGCTAATTAAACTAAATAGTAGTTTAAGTTCTTTTAAAATCTCTAGTAACTAGTTCTTAGATATATAATCGAAAGCCTCTTTAATATCTAGAAATAAAACTAATATTTTAAGATTAGTTATATAATCTTATTCGATTTTAATCACTAATAATAACCTAGTATTAATTATAGACTTTTTAAACTAACTTTTAATTTAAGAGTTATATAGTAAGTTAATAGTCTTGGCTAAATAGTCTAATCTCTTTACTAGTATCCTTTTACTAACCTTTCTAAAACAATTAAATAATAAGATAATCTTATAAGTTTTTAGAATTAAATAATCAAACTTTTTTAGCTTTTTAAATATTATATTAGTTATTTGTTACTAGTAAATAGAGTAGTAGCTAAAATTAAGAAGAAGATTATAAACTTTATAAAATAAATCAAGAATAACTAAATAAGTTTTATTAATAATTTCCTAGTTAATTCTATTAAGCCTAGAGGTTTTCCCTTTAATTTTAATTAAACAAGCTCTTTCTAGCTCGCTAGCTATTAGTTCCAACTAGAGGTCGACTTTATAATTATCTTAGAAGGAGCTAATCGATATTAGAAGCTAGAGGAACAAAGTAGATTTTAAAATACTTACTTTTTCTTTGAAAATTAATTAGTTGGAAATCGAAGATAATATCTAACTTTGATAACTTTTAATATAATTAAATACTTTGAAAATAGTTTTTAAGTTCTTAGTCTTTAAAAAAGTATTTTAATAACTTTATTTAATATATTTAATTATTAAAAAGTATTAGTTTTAAATTAAAAAATAATTTTAACTTTAATTATCTTCTCTTTAAACTTTTAATATCGATTTTCAAAGAGTTTTAAATTTAGAAGTTTATTAAAGTTTAATTTATAACTTTGATTTAATTTTCGAAATTATTATATTTAATACTAATTTAATTAGTTATACTAATTTAAAATTAATAACTTTTAAAAACTTAATTATTAATATTTTAAAAGTTAATTTAATTCTAGTTAACTTTAAAAATTATTAATTAAGAATTAAACTTTTATTAATTAAATCAATTAAATTAACTTTAAATAAATTCTAATTAACTTTCTTAATATTAAAAAACTAAAAAGAATTTAAATAACTTTAATTTAAATTTAGATTTTTAATTATAAAAAAGATTAATAAATAATTTAAATTTAAATTATCTAATATTTACTAATTATTAATATATTTTATTATTTTTAAAATAATTAAAGTAAAGTTTAAAATTAAAAAACTAGTTTTATAAAAGAAAATTTTAGTTTTTAGATTATTAAATAACTTTAGATTATTATCTTTAATCTAATTAACTAATTAAACTCTTTTTTAAATATTAAGTAACTTTAAATTTTACTAAAGATAATATATATTAAAATCACTTAAAATAAGTAAATTAATTATAATATCTTTTAAGAAAAAGCTTCTTTCAATTATTTTTCTTAAATCTCTTTTAATTTAGTTAGTCTTATTATAAATATTAACTATTTCGAGTATATTAATATTTAAGTTTAATTATATTATTAATAAGTCTAAATCCGAGTTATTAAATATTAATATAATACTAGTAATTAGAACTTTTAAAATGTATATCAAGATTCAAGGTTTAAAATTCCAGCTTAGTACTAGAAGTTAATTGAAGCTAGTATAGACTATAAATCAACTATTTAACTAGTTTTAGTCTTTAGCTATAATCCAAGGTTCCTGGATTATTAATAAATCGATTTTTAACTTAATAGTTAATTTAAGAGCTAATTTAATCTTTAATGAACTTTTATTAAAATTCATTTATAATACTCGAATATCTTAACTATTTATAGATTAAAATTAACCCTTTTAATTACTTTATATACTTTATATAATTTTGAGTTACTAGTATAAGATTGAGAGTAGTTAGTATACTTTAAAGCTAAATACAAATAAGGTTTCTTGTAAGTATTATAAATATTATAAGTGTATTAAGAGGTTAGATAAAGTTCTAAGTATAAGTTATATTTAATCTAGTAATAATAGAACTAGGTTATATATCTAAAGCCTTAGTAGCAAATATATTAAATTGACTTTATAATACTTAATAGCTTTTTAACTTTAACTAAGATTCTAGTAATATAAACTCGGTTCCTTATATACCTCTCGACTTCCTTAATAGTCTTAAAAGAGACTATTATTGAACTAGCTCTTTTAGCGGCCTGGTTAGCTTTAGAGAAGAGCTAATAAAGAGTTCTAATTAGTTTAAAGTTTAAGGAGCTATTAAAGGTTTTAATCTCTTCTAGTACTAGTTCTATACTTTCCAAAGTATTGAAGTTGGTTATAAGGATCCTATATAATACTACTTTAAACTAGGGCTTATCCTTTTAGATACTTTTAAAATTAAGAAGGTTTTTCTAAATATCAATCTTCTTAATTAAAAAGTCGGTTATATAGAGGGGGGTTGTAGTTAATATTAAGTTTTTCTTGTTAGACGCGCTAGTAATAACCGAAATAACCGGCCCTTTAACTCCCTTAGCCTCAAAAGCCTTATTAATAGTATTGTAAATAGCTAAAGCCGAGAAGGTGTTATAGTGTGATATAATGTTATATACCAAGATAAGTCGATTTGAGGGCTTAGTCTTAAGCTTAGCTACTTTGGGTTTGGCTGTAACTATAGTCCAGTCACCTGACTTTAGGTCACCTGACGCAGCTATATTGGCGAAGGAAGCCCGGGCCGGATTTTGAGCGATTTTAATGATTTTAGATGCCGGGGTTACTAGGAGCGCTAGGGTTACTAGGAAGGTTACCGGGAGGGTTATTAGGGGCTTTTGTATTTTCGGGGCTTTAGTTTATACTTCTATCTTCCGGGTTATATATTCGAGGTTGTTGAGTTGAGAAGCTAATTAGTTAGTGACTTTTTTGACCTTTCCCGATCTGATATAGTCTCTAAATACTTCGATTAGATCTAGTATTTTGCCTTATTGTTCCTAGGAAGAAGTAAGAGTATTAGCTTTAATTAAAAGGTCTAAGGCTTTATAAATAAGTACTTGAGCTAGTTCTAGGTTCGCTGATTAGTTGATAGTGATTCTCGGATTTTTATTAATCTATTCCGCTGAGAATAGGTTAGTGTGTTTAGATAGGTAGAGAGGGATACTACTAAGGCTAATTATAGTATTTATAATAGGTCTAGCTAAGGGGTCTAAGCTTATAATATCAGAAAGACTAGATAAGTTAATATTAGAGTTGAATCGAAGGGTTGTAGATAAGGTTAGCGATATAGTAATATCTATAGTGTTATTAGTATTATTAATAGTGTTAATAACTAGAGGGGATAACCGAATAACAGTTAGAGTGCTAGAGGTAGTTAAAAACGAGGTAGTCGGGGTAATATCCTAGTTATTGTTATTGTTGTTAAGGGTTGAGGGGGTGGCTATATTGATAAGTATCAATATAATATTTTAATAAGTATATTAATATCTAAAAAGCCCTTCTAATTCACTAATATCACTTAGTATCACTAATATCATTAGATATTAGCTAAATCAGTGATTTAAGTTTAATAAAACGAAATTAGTGAACTTAGTACCCAGAATCGCTAGAATCGACAGCGACAACGATGTAGTAGTAGTAGGAAGGTGCAAGTAGGCTAGTTCGAACTGTAGAAGCGTATTGCACTAAGTACTAACCTCTTTTTATTGATATTTTTATTGTTTTAATAGTTTTTCGATATTTTTGTGATTTTTAAGATTTTTAAGTAAAAATTTCGAAAATATAGAGTAAAAATCGACGAAATCGACAGTGACAACGATATCTCAGCGGCGGATAGTCGTACAACTAGGCGGCCTAGCTGGTTCGATCTGCAAAGGAGTTATTTATTGTATTCGACTTTGATCCAATGATTTTCGATAAGAAATCGTGTTTTTTCAATGAAAAATCGTTTTGTTAAGTTGTTGTTAATCTAAAGGGTTGTAATACTAAGTTCTTCTTATTAGATATATTAGTAATAATTAAAATAACTAGCTCTTTAACTTTTTTAGCTTCAAAAGCTTTATTAATAGTATTATAAGTAGTAAAAGCTAAGAAAATATTATAATATAATATAATATTATATATTAAAATAAGTTGATTTAAAGGTTTAGTTTTAGACTTAATTACTTTAAGTTTAATTTAAACTATAATCTAGTTACTTGACTTTAAATCATCTAATATAATAATATTAGTAAAAAAGATCTAGATTAGATTTTAAACGATTTTAATAATTTTAAATATTAAAGTTATTAAAAGTATTAGAATTACTAAAAGAGTTATTAAAAAGGTTACTAGAAGTTGTTTTTATAGTTTTAAAGTTTTAGCTTATACTTTTATTTTTCAAATTATATATTCAAGGTTATTAAGTTAAGAAACTAATTAATCAATAACTTTTTTAACCTTTCTTGATCTAGTATAATCTCTAAACACTTCGATTAAATCTAGTATTTTACTTTATTATTCTTAAGAAGATATTAAAAAGCTAGTTTTAATTAAAAGATCTAAAACTTCGAAAATAAGTAATTAAGTAAATTCTAGATTAACTAATTAGTTTATAATGATTTTCAAGTTTTTATTAATCTATTCTACTAAAAATAGATTAATATATTTAAATAAACAAAGAAGGATATTATTAAAGCTAATTATAATATTTATAGTAAGTTTAACAAAGGGATCTAAACTTATAATATTAAATAAGTTAGATAAATCGATATTAGAGTTAAATCGAAAAGTTGTAAATAGAGTTAATAATATAGTAATATCTATAATATTATTAATAATATTAATAACTAAAGAAGATAACTTGATAATTATTAAAGTACTAGAAGTAGTTAAAAAGAAGTTAATTAAGATAATATCTTAATTATTATTATTATTAAAAGTTAAAAAGACTTCTATATTAATAAATATTAATATAATACTTTAATAAGTATATTAATATTCTAAAAGTCCTTCTATTTTCAATAAACTATTTTAAATCACTAATATTATTAAATATTAACTAAATTAATAATTTAAATTTAATTTAATAAAATTAATAAACTTAGTAATTAAAATCGTCGGAATTAATAATGGTAACAATATAGAAAAGGTACAAAGGTGCAAATAAGCTAGTTCAGACTATAAAAGTATATTATACTTAGTACTAACTTCTTTTTATTAATATTTTTATTGTTTTGATAATTTTTTAATATTTTTATAATTTTTAAAGTTTTTCAATAAAAATTTCGAAAATATAAAGTAAAAATCGACGAAATCGACAGCGACAATAATATCTTAGTAGTAGATAATTGTACAACTAGATAACTTAACTAGTTTGATTTATAAAAGAGTTATTTATTATATTCGACTTTGATCTAATGATTTTTAATAAGAAATCATGTTTTTTCAATAAAAAATCGTTTTAGCTAAAAAAGTTCTTAGTTTTTTATCTTTTTATTATTTTATATACTTTATATAATTTTAAATTACTAATATAAAATTAAAAGTAGTTAATATACTTTAAAACTAAGTATAAATAAAACTTTTTATAAATATTATAAATATTATAAATATATTAAAAAATTAAGTAAAGTTCTGAATATAAACTATATTTAATTTAGTAATAATAAAACTAGATTATATATTTAAAATTTTGATAATAAATATATTAAATTGATTTTATAATATTTAATAGTTTCTTAATTTTAATTAAAATTCTAATAATATAAACTTGATTCTTTATATATTTCTCAACTTCTTTAATAAACTTAAAAGAGATTATTACTAAATTAACTTTTTTAGTAATTTAGTTAACTTTTAAAAAAAGTTAATAAAAGATTCTAATTAGTTTAAAGTTTAAAAAGCTATTAAAGATTTTAATTTCTTCTAATATTAATTTTATATTTTCTAGAATATTAAAATTAATAGTAGAAATCTTATATAATATTATTTTAAACTATAGTTTATTCTTTTAAATACTTTTAAAATTAAGAAAGTTTTTCTAAATATTAACTTTCTTAATTAAAAAGTTGATTATATAAAGAGAAATTATAATTAATATTAAATTCTTCTTATTAGATATATTAGTAATAATTGAAATAACTAGCTTTTTAACTTTTTTAATCTCAAAAACTTTATTAATAATATTATAAATAGTAAAAGCCAAGAAAGTATTATAATATAATATAATATTATATATTAGAATAAATTGATTTAAAAGCTTAGATTTAATTTTAACTACTTTAAATTTAATCTAAATAAAGGTCTAATTATCTAACTTTAGATTACTTAATATAATAATATTAGTAAAGAAAGCCTAAGCTAGATTTTAAATAATTTTAGTAATTTTTAATATTAGAGTTATTAAAAGTACTAAAGTTATTAGAAGAGTTATTAAAAAAGTTACTAGAAATTGTTTTTATAATTTTAAAACTTTAATTTAAACTTCTATCTTTTAAATTATATATTCAAGATTATTGAGTTAAAAAGCTAATTAGTTAATAACTTTTTTTTTTTTTTTTTTTTTTTTATTTATTTTAACAACCTATATAAATCTAAGACTATAGTAGGTTAGTTAATAGATATACTATTAGTAGCTAGGTATATATAAGTTTAAATATATATAATACTATATATAACAAAAAGATATTAAAAGTCTAACTCTAGTTTTTAAAGAAATAATAGTTAAAATAATCTTAAAATACTTTGAATATTAGTGAAAAGAATTAAGCTTAAACTAGTTTAAATACCGAATATTAATAATATTAGTATTAATATCCGATATTAGACTAGTCTGAGATTTAATAATAACAATTTATAAATAAGTCTAATTTATTAAATATTAGCTAACTAGATTAAATAATACCTTTATATATAAATATTAGTTTCTTAGATAAATTCCAGGTTAGTTTCAATTCTAGATTTTATATTAAGTAATAAAAGTAAACTAAAGTAGTATATATTAAGTTTATCTTTTAACTTCAAATAGATATTAATAAGTAGTTAATAACTAAGTAGAAAGTATTTTAGTATCTCTTTTTTACTATATTTATATTTATTATTATTAGTTAAACTAAGTTAATATAAATAAGTTTTAATATATTTATAGTCTATTTTTAATTGATAAAATATATTAATAATAACCCACTTAATATTAAAAGAGATCGAGATTTTATTTTAGGAAACTAATTTATAAGTTAAAATATAATTAACTTTAATTTCTTTAGTTAGTCTCGATTTAATTATTTTTTTCAAAGTTAATTCTTATTTCTAGATTTTAATAACTTTGATCTAAATATTTAAATAAATAAAATTAGTCTTATAAATATTTAATTCTAGACTAATAACTTCTTTTATTAATTTATTAACTAATTTATTCTCTTCGACTTTATAATATCTAGAGACTTAAACTAATTTAATATTAATATCTTTATTAATTATTTAATTACTAATATTGAATATCTTTATTAATTATTCTTAACTAGAGTTATTATTTAATAATTTTAAATATTATAGTCTTATTTAATTATTATTATAAACTATATATTTTTAATCTAGTTAAGTTAATTAATTAATTAATTCGACTATTTAAATAATCTTTTCTAACTCTCTATTATATACTAACTAGTTTAAACTAATATTCTATTTATATATCTAGATTAACTCTTAATTTAAGTCTAAAAGTACTAATCTAATTCTAATTCTAATTCTAGTTTATAATTATAATCTATTAGTATAGAAAGTATATTAATTAAATACTAATATTAATATTAACTCTTTATAATCTTTAGCCTTCTTTTCTTTTGAAAAGCAGTTAATTTAAACTAAAAATAAATTAATAATTCAAAGTAGAAATTTAAAAGACTATAGTTTTTCTAGATTATTTAGATTAATTAGTAAATATATTAATTATTTGATTTAATCGATTTATATTAGTTTAGTAATTAGTTTTAATATTAGTTTTAATATTTATTTCTAACTAGTTCTTAAAAGGTAAATAAAGCTAGAACTAGGTTTTAACTTTTAGTAACTCTTTTAATAACTCTTCTAATAACTTTATATCTTCTAATAACTTTTCTAAAGTAATTAATAAATTAGGTAGTTTTTTGAGAGTTTAAATAACTAGAAGGTATATTAACAATTAATATTAGTAAGATAGATATCAAAGATTTATTATTATTTTATTATTTTAATATCCTTTTTAAGTCTAAGACTATAGTAGAATAACTAATAGCTAATCTACTAGTAGCTAAGTATTTTTTAAAGTTTAATTATATATAATACTGAATATAGTTAGTTATATTAAGAGTCTAGCTCTAATTGAAAGGAAAAACAAGGTTCTTTATTAAGTAAAAGAACTAGCTAAGTAAAGTAAGTCTAAAATACAAGATTTTATTTCTAATATATAGTCTAATATAGTACTATTGTATTATTAAACCAAGGACTATTTTAATCAATTTGATTAGATATCAAAGAGTATTAATCTAACTTTAGTATTTATAATTAACTTTAAACTAATCTTAAAAACCTTTAGAATTTTATAAAAAACTAGATTCTAAAATAATTAAAGTTAAACTTTAAAATTAATTTATTCTTTATATTAAATTAAAAACTTATAGTCTAAGATACTAATAATATAAGTAATATATAACTAGTATATAATAAAGAGAAATAAGCTAGTTTAAATATTAGTTAGTTAACTAGCTTGAAATAATACTATTTTAGTTTAACTAACTCGAATTTTAATATAACTTTTGAATTTAAAAATATTATTAAACTAAATTTCTAACTATCTTATTAGTTTAGAAAAATATATAACTTATTAATTTAATAATTTAACTAAGTAGCTTACTAAGTTATTAGAGAAGAAATAGATTAACTTAGTTTTTTTAAAGTTAAAATCGATATTATTAATTATTTTAAAGAAATATAGTTTATTAACTTCTTTTTCTAAAGTTTAATAATTCTTTTTAAAGTTAATTAAACTAGTTATTAATATAATATTATTTATATAAAACTAAATTAAATAACTAATAGTTAGAAAGAGATCTTAAATATAAATTAAGAATAAAATCGAACTAATCAAGTTATTTTAAAAGATATTAGTATTAATAAATTGAAAAAGTTTAATTTAATTATTAAAAACTAGTTAAAGTTATTAAGCTTCTAAGAAGTAATTAATCTAGCTAATTAAACTAAAAGGTAATTTAAACTCTTTTAAAATTACTAGTAACTAGTTTTTAGATATATAATCGAAAGCTCTTTTAATATTAAAAAATAAAATTAATATCTTTAAATTAACTATATAATCTTATTTAATTTTAATTATTAATAATAATTTAGTATTAATTATAAACTTTTTAAATTAATTTCTAATTTAAAAGTTATATAAAAAACTAATAGTTTTAATTAAATAGTTTAATCTTTTAATTAATATCTTCTTACTAACCTTTCTAAAATAGTTTAATAATAAAATAACTTTATAAACTTTTAAAATTAAATAATTAAACTTTTTTAACTTTTTAAATATTATATTAATTATTTATTATTAATAAATAGAATAATGTTTAGAATTAAAAAAAGATTATAAACTTTATAAAATAAATTAGAAATAATTAAATAAACTTTATTAATAATTTCTTAATTAATTCTATTAGATTTAAAAGTTTTCTTTTTAACTTTAATTAAATAAATCTTTTTAAATTTACTAATTACTAGTTTTAACTAAGAGTCGACTTTATAAATATTTTAAAAAGAGCTAGTTGATATTAGAAGCTAGAGAAATAAAATAGACTTTAAAACTTTTATTTTTTCTTTAAAAGTTAATTAGTTAAAAATCAAAGATAATATCTAACTTTAATAACTTTTAGTATAACTAAATACTTTGAAAATAATCTTTAAGTTTTTAATCTTTAAGAAGATATTCTAGTAATTTTATTTAGTATATTTAATAACCGAAAAGTATTAATTTCAAATAAAAAAATAAACTTTTTAACTTTGATTTTAGCTTTTATTTCTTTAAACTTTTAATATCGCTTTTCGAAGGATTTTAAATTTAAAAGTCTATTAGAGTTTAATTTATAACTTTGATTTAATTTTTAAAATCACTATATTTAATATTAGTCTAATTAGTTATATTAACTTAAAGCTAATAGTTTTTAAAAACTTAATTATTAATATTTTAAAAGTTAATTTAATTCTAATTAGCTTAAAAGGTTATTAATTAAAAACTAAACTCTTATTAGTTAAATTAATTAAACTAGTTTTAAATAAATCATAATTAGTTTTCTTAATATTAAAATATTAAAGAGGATTTAAATAGTTTTGATTTGAACTTAGATTTTTAATTATAAAAAAGATTAATAAGTAATTTAAATCTAGATTATCTAGTATTTATTAATTATTAATATACTTTATTACTTTTAAAGTAATAAAAGTAAAATCTAAAATTAAAAAACTATTTTTATAAAAGAAGATTTTAATCTCTAGATTATTAAGTAACTTTAAGTTATTATCTTTAATCTAATTAACTAATTAAATCTTTTTTTAAATATTAAGTAACTCTAAGTTTTATTAAAAGTAATATATATTAAAGTCTTTTAAAATAAATAAATTAACTATAATAATTTTTAAAAATAAACTTCTTTTAATTATTTTTCTTAAATCACTTTTAACTTAATTAGTTTTATTATAAATATTAACTATTTCAAGTATATTAATATTTAAATTTAATTATATTATTAATAAGTCTGAATTCGAGTTATTTAATATTAGTATAATATTAATAATAAAAACTTTTAAAATATATATCAAGGTTTAAGATTTAAAGTTCCGACTTAATATTATAAGTTGATTAAAGTTAATATAAATTATAAATCGACTATTTAACTAGTTTTAGTCTTTAACTATAATCTAAAGTTCTTAGATTATTAATAAGTTAATTTTTAACATAATAGTTAACTTAAAAACTAATTTAGTTTTTAATAAACTTTTATTAAGATTTATTTATAATACTTAGATATTTTAGTTATTTATAAACTAAAACTAACCTTTTTAATAACTTTATATACTTTATATAATTTCAAGTTACTAATATAAGATTAGAAGTAGTTAGTATATTTTAAAGTTAAATATAAATAGAGTTTTTTATAAGTATTATAAATATTATAAATATATTAAAAAGTTGAATAAAGTTCTAAATATAGATTATATTTAGCTTAGTAATAATAGAATTAGATTATATATTTAAAACCTTAGTATTTTAAATATTAAATCAACTTTATAATATTTAATAGTTTCTTAATTTTAATTAAGATTCTAATAATATAAACTTAGTTCTTTATATACTTTTTAACTTCTTTAATAATTTTAAAAGAGACTATTATTAAACTAGCTCTTTTAATAACTTAATTAACTTTGGAAAAAAGCTAATAAGATATTTTAATTAATTTAAAGTTCAAAGAGTTATTAAAGATTTTAATCTCTTTTAATATTAATTCTATATTTTCCAAGATATTAAAATTAGTTATAAAGATTCTATATAATATTACTTTAAACTATAATTTATTTTTTTAGATACTTTTAAAATTAAAAAGGTTTTTCTAAATATTAATCTTTTTAATTAGAAAGTTAATTATATAAAGTAAAATTATAATTAATATTAAATTCTTCTTATTAGATATATTAGTAATAATTAAAATAATTAACCTTTTAACTCTTTTAGCCTTAAAAACCTTATTAATAATATTATAAGTAACTAGAGTCAAGAAAATATTATAATATAATATAGTATTATATATTAGAATAAATCGATTTAAAAACTTAGTTTTAAACTTAGTTACTTTAAATTTAACTTGAATAATAGTTTAGTTATTTAACTTTGAGTTATTTAATATTATAATATTAGTAAAAGAAGTTTAAACTAGATTTTAAACTATTTTAGTAATTTTTAGTAAAAGAGTTACTAAAAGTACTAAAGTTATTAGAAAAGTTATTAAAAGAGTTACTAAAGATTTTTATATTTTTAAAGCTTTAATTTATATTTCTACTTTCTAAATTATATATTTAAAGTTATTAAGTTAAGAAACTAATTAGTTAATAACTTTTTTAATCTTTCTAGATCTAGTATAGTTTTTAAATACTTTGATAAGATCTAATATTTTACTTTATTATTTTTAAAAAGAAACTAAAAAGTTAATTTTAATTAAAAAGTCTAGAGTTTCAAAGATAAATAGTTAGATAGATTCTAAATTAATTAATTAGTTAATAATAATTTTCAGATTTTTATTAATTTATTCTATTAAGAATAAATTAATATATTTTAATAAATAGAAAGAGATACTATTAAAACTAGTTATAACTTTTATTATAAATCTAATAAAAAGATCTAAACTTATAATATTAAAAAGGTTAAATAAATTAATATTAAAGTTAAATCAAAGAATTATAAATAAAGTTAATAATATAATAATATCTATAATCCTATTAATAATATTAATAATTAGAGAAGATAATCTAGTAACTATTAAAGTATTAAAAGTAATTAAAAAGAAAGTTATAAAAATAATATTCTAGTTATTATTATTTAGAATAAAAAGAGCTTTTATATTAATAAGTATTAATATAATACTTTAATAAATATATTAATACTCTAAAAGCTCTTTTAGATTTAAAGAACACTTTTAATATTACTAATATTATTAATATTATTAAATATTAATTAAATTAGTAATTTAAATTTAATTTAATAAAATTAATAAACTTAGTATTTAGAATTATTAGAATTAATAATAATAATAATATAATAATAATATAAAGATATAAATAAACTAGTTTAAATTATAGAAATATATTATATTAAATACTAATCTCTTTTTATTAATATTTTTATTATTTTAATAGTTTTTTAATATTTTTATAATTTTTAAGGTTTTTAAATAAAAATTTCGAAAATATAAAGTAAAAATCTATAAAATCAATAATAATAATAATATCTTAATAATAGATAATTATATTATTAAGTAATTTAACTAGTTCGATCTATAGAAAAGTTATTTATTATATTCAACTTTAATCTAATAATTTTTAATAAGAAATCGCGTTTTTTTAATAAAAAATCGTTTTAAAGTTATTAAATTAATTAGTTTAGATTCTAACTTTTTTGATTTTTCTTAATCTAATATAATCTCTAAACACTTTAATAAGATCTAGTATTTTACTTTATTATTCTTAGAAAGAAGCTAATAAACTAATTTTAATTAAAAGATTAAAAGCTTTGAAAATAAAAGTTTAAATAAATTCTAAATTAATTAATTAATTAATAATAATTTTTAGATTTTTATTAATTTATTCTATTAAAAATAAGTTAATATATTTTAAAAGATAAAGTAAAATACTATTAGAACTAATTATAATATTTATAATAGATCTAGTAAAGAGGTTTAAACTTATAATATTAAAAAAACTAAATAAATTAATATTAAAATTAAATCAAAGAGTTATAAATAATATTAATAATATAATAATATCTATAATATTATTAATAATATTAATAACTAGAGAGGATAATCTAATAACTATTGAAATATTAAAAGTAATTAAAAAGAAGGTAATAAAAATAATATTCTAGTTATTATTATTTTTATTTTTTTATTTTAACAACCTATATAAGTCTAAGACTATAATAGGTTAGCTAGTAGATATATTACTAATAGCTAAGTATATATAAGTTTAAATATATATAATATTATATATAATAAAGAGATATTAAAAGTCTAGCTTTAATTTTAAAGAAATAATAATAAAAATAACTTTAAAATACTTTGAATCTTAGTAAAAAGAATTAAATTTAAATTAGTTTAAATACTAAATATTAATAATATTAATATTAATATCTAGTATTTAATTAATTTAAAACTTAATAATAATAATTTATAAATAAGTTCAATTTATTAAAAGTTAATTAACTAAGTTAAATAATATCTTTATATATAAATATTAGTTTCTTAAATAAATTCTAAATTAGTTTCGATTTTAGATTTAGTATTAAATAATAAAAGTAAATTAAGATAATATATATTAAACTTATCTTTTAACTTTAAATAAATATTAGTTAATAACTTATAGTTAAATAAAAGATATTCTAATATCTCTTTTTTATTATATTTATATTTATTATTATTAGTTAAGTCTAATCGATATAAATAAACTTTAATATAATTATAGTCTAGTTTTAGCTAGTAAAATATACTAGTAATAACCTACTTAGTATTAAAAGGAATTAAGATTTTACTTTAAAAAACTAATTTATAAGTTGAAATATAATTAACTTTAGATTCTTTAGTTAATCTCGATTTAGTTACTTTAGTTATTTTTTTCAAAGCTAATTCCTATTTCTAGATTTTAATAGCTTTGATATAAGTATTTAAATAAATAAAGTTAGTTTTATAAATATCTAGTTTTAAACTAGTAATTTCTTTTATTAGTTTATTAACTAATTTATTTCTTTCAACTTTATAATACTTTGAGATCTAAGCTAATTTAATACTAATATTTTTATTAACTATTTAGTTATTAACTTCAAATACTTTTATTAACTATTTTTAACTAGAGTTATTACTTAGTATTTTTAGTTATAATAATCTAACTTAGTTATTATTATAAACTATATATTTTTAATCTATATAATTGAAAATTATTTATTATTAATTAATATTAAATATTATATTTATTATTATTTATTATTAAATATTAATAAATAATAATATATAAAGATTTATATAAATAAATAGTTTTTCTATAATATATAAAACTTTATATTTAATTTTTAATTATAATTTATTTATTTACTATTATAAATATAATTGATTTTTATTATAATTATTATTAATAATAAACTTTATAATATTATTATATAACTTTATTATTATTTAATAATTAAGATTCTAATTACTTTTATATAATTTAAAAGATAAATATTTATAATATTTTAAATACTTTTATTATTTTATATAATAAATTAATATAACTCTAATTATAATATCTAAAGAAAATATTTTTATAAAAAAGATCTTTTTTTTAACTTTTAAAAAACCTTTAAAATTATTAATTTTAATAAATATTATAAAAATTAATAAAAACTAGAGAAATTCTTTTTATAATTAAAAATATATTTTTAATTTAACTTTAAGAAATTTATAATTATTAATATTAAAAATATTTATATTATCTTTTATTTTAAAAATAAAGTTTTTAAATAAATTAAACTTTACTTTAAAGATTATTTTAAAAATTTCTATTAAATTAATAAATATATATTAATTATAACTAAGATCTTTATATTATAAAAAAATTTTATATTAAAATTTAAAAAGTTTTTAATAATATTAATATAATTAAAATAATTAAATAAAAGTTATTTATATTTAAATAAATAAAGTTAATTATTAATTGTATTATTAAATTTCGAAAATAATTGAATTAAACTAAATAAAGAAATATAGTTTTAATTAATTATTATAAATAAAAACTAAAGAATTTTATTAAATTAGAATTTTTATATTAAATTTAAAATAATAAAAAGGATTTAAATAAATAGATTAAAGATTTTATTTAAATTAATAATTAGTATTATAAATATTTTAAAAAAATTTATATTTATAAAGAAAAATAATATAATAATCTTATATAAATAAATATTATTATATTTTATAATAACTTTTTTAAAAAGAAACTATAAATAAAAAAAAGTTTTATTTTAAATATAGATTTTAAAATTATTATAATTAGATAATAACTAGTATATAAAAATAATAAAAATTTAATTAATTAGATTTATTAATTAATTACTCTCTTTTTAAAATTCTTTATTTTATTTATAAAAATTAATAAAAGTTTTTTATAAAAAGAATAGTTTTATTTAATTTTATAATTTATAAAGAAAATATAAATAAAAGTTATAATATATTAATAAAAGTTCTTTACTTTATATAAAGATTACTAATCTTTAATAATATTATAATAATTATTATAAACTTTAGTTTTAATATTAATATAAATTAATTTATAAAAACTAACTATATATTTATATAATCAAATAATAAATTTTATTTAATAATTCTAGATATTATATAATTTTAAATATTATATAATTCTTTTTATAATATATTTTTTAAATTAAATATTAAATTATAATAAATTAAAGAAAGTTTTAAATAAATAAAATATTAAA
>JANGZZ010000281.1:0-34104 GCA_026225955.1 Clarireedia paspali | reverse complement strand
ATAATTTTTTTAATATTTATAAAGTAATTTTTTAATAATATAATATATATTTTTATTAAAAAACAAAAGTTTTATTTTAATAGTATCTTTATATAAATTTAAGACTTCTCTTTTATATTTAATTAACTTCTTATTTTCTTAGTTAAATTTAAAGTTATAATATAATATATTAGTTATATAAACTATATTTATTATTTTAGACTTAAATAAATATACTTTAATTTTATAATTATATATATAAGTTTATAATAGAAGAAGATTTTTTAGTTATATAAATTATTAGTATATATAATTAATTAGTATATAATTCTTAATTAATTATTTATATTTTAAAATAACTATATAAATTCTTAAATAAATAATTAGAAAAGAAGTAAATAATTAAATATAACTATTAATTATAAAATTAAAAAGAGTATAATAGATTATTAAAAAACTATTTTAATTATTATATTCTTTAATTTATAAAAGTATCTTTAAATATTTAATTATAAATCTAAGATTATAATAAAGTTATTTAAGAAAAGTAATATTAATAAATATAAACTTATTAACTTTAAAGTTAATAAAAACTTTAATCTAATAAGAAATATTATTTTTTATTAACTTATAAAATAAGATTATATAATTATCTCTTATTAATTTAATTAGATTTAAATATCTTATATTCTTTAATTTATTTAAAAAGAAGTTCTTTTCTAAATATTATCTTTTATTTAATTTATTTCTAATTATTTAATATAAATTATAATTTTAGTTTAAACTTTAATTAATATATTATCTTCTTTTTAAATATTCTTTATTATATCTTTATAACTCTTATATTTAATTTTATTTATAATATAGTATAAAGTCTAAATTTAAATATTATTAGTAAGAAAGAAAAAACCTTTAATATAATTATTTAATTAAATTAATAATATAGTTTATTAATATAAAGAGAAGAAATATCTAAATATAATTATTAATAAAGTAACTTAGATTATTATAAGTTGATTAATTATTATTAATTAAATTTAAATTATATTATAACTTTAGATATATATTATAATTTAATTATAATAACTTATAATTATAATAGTAATTTTAATTAGAATTATTTATATTTATTTAATTATTTTATAAATTATATTAGTAAAGTTAAAATAATAAAAAATTATAATATCTTTATAATAACTTTTACTTTTATATAAACTTATAATAAAATATTATTAAAGTTATTAATAACTAAATAAAGTAATAATAAATATAAAAGTAATAAAGTGAAAATTAACTACTTTTTTTTTAATTAAGAATCTCTTTTTCTTTTATAAAGATTTTTAGCTAAAAGAGAATAATATTAATTATATTAATTAATAATAAAGAATAATACTTTTTAGTTAATTTCTTTAACTAATTTAGTTTTTAGTTAATACTTTTAATTATTTAGTTAATTATATATTATTAATATAATTATAATAATTAATTAGAATATTATTAAATCTTATATAAAGTAATAATTATATTATTAAATTAATTATATTAATTAATTTCTACTAATATAATTATTAGATTAAATAATACTTTTTATAATATATCTTTTAATTTATAATTTTAAATTATATTTAAGAAAAGAAAAAAGATTAATAAATAAAATAATTTTTAATATTTTATTTTTAAAGTTTATATCTCTAATAAATTACTTTTATATTTTAATTGATTTTCAAAAAGTTTTATTCTAATAGATATAATTTAAATTATTTATAATTATTAAATAATCCTTTTATTTAATAATACTATAATTAAAAGATTAATATTATAACTTTAAATTATAAAGATATTTAAAGACTTTAAATTTAAAGAGTAGAACTTATAGTTATAACTATTAACTAGATATTAGTATTAGTAATATTCTCTTAATAGAAATCTATTAATAGAATTCTATAAAGTGATAATTACTAAATACTTTTAATAGAACTTTAAATAAAGAATAATATAAACTAGATAAAACTAATTATCTAGATTAATTAAAAGAAAGATAATATAATTAAATTATCTAGTTATTATATAATATAATTATCTTAGTTATTCTAATTAAACTAATTAATTAGAATAATTAGAATAATTAAGATAGTAAAGAATAAAGGTTTATATAAATAAATAGTTTTTTTATAATATATAGAACTTTATATTTAACTTATTTAATTAATTAAATTCAAGTTACTATTTATATTTATTATTATAAACTTCGATTCTTTATATAATTATTATTAATAATAAATCTTATAATATTATTATATAATCTTATTATTATTTAATAATCGAGATCTTAACTATTTCTATATAATTTAAAAGATAAGTATTTATAATACTTTAAATATTATTATTATTTTATATATTAAATCGAAATAGTTATAAATAATATTATAGTAACTAGGTCTTTAACTTAATTATTTACTTTAATAATAGTTATAATTATATCTATATAAGACTATAATAATAATATTGATATATAAATAGAAGATATAAAAAGTAATAATAATAATAATAAACTAAAGAAGTTTAGATTTTAGAAAACCTTGAAGATTATATTATTAGATAAATATAATAATAATAAAAAAGAATTAAATATTTTCCTTTTATAATTAAAAATATACTTTAAATTTAATATTAATAAATTTGAAACTTAAAATACTAAGAGTTTCTAAGCAACTTCTTATTTAAAAGGTAAAGTAGCTAAATAAATTAAATCTTTTTTAATTGATTATTTCGAAAAAACTAGAAATCTAGAATAAATAATAGTAATTACTTTTATTATCTTTAAAAACTTCAAAGGATTTAAAATAGAAATCTAAAGAGTTTTTAAAGATATTAATATTATTTAAATTATTAAAAGAAAGATCTTTAAGTTAAAATAAATTAGATTAGTTATTAACTATATTATCGAATTTCGAAAATATAATAATTAAACTAAATAGAGAATAAAGACTTTTATTAGTTATTATAAAATAGAATTTAAACTATTTATTAGAAAAGAATTATTAAAAAGAGATCTAATTATAAATATAAATAATTTAATTAAAGAAACTATTCGAATTGATAATTATAAATATAAGTTTTAATAAATAATTAATTTCGAGTTATTTAAATAATAAGATTAATATTACTAAAAGAATAAAAGAAGATTAAAGTTTATTAAATAATAATATTTTAAAGAAGAGATTTATAATAACTTTATAAAGTTAAATATTATAAGTTCTAAAAATAATCTTTTTTAAAAAGAAAGGAATTATAAATAAAAAAAGAAGTTATACTTTAAATATAAATTCTTAAAATACTAATTAAAAGACTATTAAAAGAAGTTTTAAAGTTAGAAACTAAAAAGAAATATTTAGAAAAAGAAAAAGTAGTTTAAAATATTAATAAATAATAATAGTTATTAAAGCAAGGATATACTTAAATATCAAATTAATATAATAAGATAATTTAAAAATTATAATAATAATTATATATTATTATTATAAATAGTATATTATAATAATAATTATATATTATTATTATAAATAGTATATTATAATAATTATTACTTAGTATATTAGTTAGAAAAAGATAATATAAATTAGTATTCTAAGAAACTATAAAGGAAAAGAAACTAAATAAATATATTTATCTAATAATTAAAGAATATAATATATACTTTATTATAGATAAATAAAGAATAAATTATTAAAGAAAGAAATAATATATAAAAAGTTAAAGTTTAAATTTATTTAAATTAAGTAATTAAATATTATAATTATATTAGAAACTTTAAATTTAAAGTAAATAAAGTTTATATATTAAAATATATAAATAGTAAGTATTTTAAATAGAAATAGTTTAAAATAAGAAAAATCTATTAAAAGTTTTTTAAAAAGGACTTTAAAAATATAGAACTTTAAATTAAATAATATTAAATTATATTTTAATATTTAAAAAAAATAAAATTTTAATATTAAATTAGAAAAGAGAAGAATATTTATATTAAATAATTAATAATATAATTTTTAATAAAAAGTTAAATATATTATATAAAATTAATAAATAAAAAAGTTAAAATATAATAAAATATATTAATTATAAAACTTTATTATAAAATACTTTATATTAATTAAAAATAATTTATAAAGTTATTTAAAAAACTAATTAAAAAATTAAAAAACTTTTAAAGAATATAATAATTTCTTTATATAATATATATAAATAAATAATTACTTTAAATAATAATAAACTTAAAAGTAATAGAAAATTTTATAATATTAAAAATTATTATTTTAATAAAATTATAAACTTTTAAGAAACTAATTTTATATATATTATATTTAATTAATAAATAGTTAGTTAAAAAAATAAATTAATTTAATATAAAATATAAAAATTTAAAATATAGTTAAAATAATATTTTAAATAAATATAAATAAATTTAGTTTTATTAAAAGGATATTAAATAATTTTAAAAATATTATAATTAGAATATTATAATTTATATATTAATTAGATTAAATAAATCTTAAAGTTCGATAAATATAAATATAAAATAAAGTTTATATAAAGTTTTATAAAACTAATATTTTAGATTAGAAAGTAGTAAGAAAAACTATATATATTAAAAGTAAATAATATTTTAAAAATTGAATATTTAGTTTAAAATCCTTTATTAAAAGATATATTAATAAAATATTAGAAATATATAAAGATCTTTAAAGAAAAGTTTTAAAAGAATACTTTACTAAAATATTAACTTTAAGATTATAAGATAAAATTAAAAGAAAGAAAGAAATTATTATTCTTATTAATAATACTATTATTAAAAGAAAAGTTTAAATTGCTTTATAAATATTTTGATAAAAACTTAATAAAGAGATTTATCAAAGAATCTATATTATTAATAAAAGTTCTAATCTTTTTTATATTAAAGAAAGAAGATAAAAAAAAGAAATTAATTATTAATTATCGAAAACTTAATAATATTATAATAAAGGATTATTATTTATTACTATTAGTTAATAAATTATAAAATTAAATTAAAAGAGTTAAATATTTTATAAAGTTAAATTAATATATAAGATTCAACTTAATTTAAATTAAAGAAGAAAATAAATAAAAGATTATATTTTATATTTAATATAAATATTATAAATACTAGATAATACTTTTTAAACTTATAAATATATTAGTTATATATATAAAACTAATTAATAATTTATTAAAAAAGTATCTTAATAATTATTATATAATTTATTTTAATAATATTTTAATCTTTATTAAAACCTTTAAAAAATATATTAAAATTATATAAGAAATCTTAGAAATTCTTTAAAATATAAATATTTTATTAAAACTATTTAAATATAAATTCTATATTATTAAAACTAAATTCCTAAAATATATTATTAGTAAAATAAGATTCAAAATAAATCTAAATAAAGTAAAAGAAATTCTAAAGTAAAAATAATTTATTATTATTAAAGGAATATAATTATTTTTAAAATTTATAAACTTCTATAAACAATTTATTAAAGATTATTCGAAAATTATAATATTATTTACAAAGTTAACTAAGAAAGATATAAATTATAAATAGAATAATATAATATAAAAAGTATTTAATATATTTAAATAAACTTTTATATAGATATTAGTTCTAATTATCTTTAATCTCGAACAATTAATTATTATAAAGATAAATATATTAAATTATATATTAAGTATAATTCTTAGTTAATTAAATAAGAATAGAAAGCTATAATTAATAATATATTATTTAAGAAAGTTATAATTAATAAAACTAAATTATAAGATTTATAATAAAAAGTTATTATTTATTATTAATATTTTTAGAGAATAGAGAGTTTACTTTAAAGGATTTAAATATATAATCTAGATTTATTTAGATTATAAAAATTTAATTTACTTTATAATAATAAAGATTCTAAATAGATAATAAATATAATAGATAAAGATACTAACTATATATAACTTCAAGATAAAATATATTAAAGAGAATAAGAATACTAGAATAGATATATTTAATAGAAAACCAGAATATCTAGAAAATAAAATATATAAATTATATATAATATTTTAATAAGAAAGAGATTTATTAATATTCAATTCACTCTAGTTAATTATAATAATAATACTTTATAATAATTACTTAGAAAAGTAAATAAGAGAATAATATAAAAATAATTTAATTATAAAATAAATATTAAAATAATTAAATAAAGGATTTTTAATTAAAAATAATATTATTTATTTTTATAGAAAGATTTATATCCCTTCTATAATATCTAAATAATATACTAAGGAATAATATAAATTACTAACTTATAATTACTAAAGAATTACTAAGATATTTATATAAATTAAAATATATTTATATTTCTTATAAATAAGAAAGATAATTAAGAAAGTTATTAGAAACTATAATATTTATATATAAAATAAAACTTTATAATATACTTTATATAACTAGTTTAAAACTCTAAATATATTTATTTAGTTATAAAAGTTTATTATATAAAACTTTATAATTAAATTATTATATTTAAAAAATCTAATTATAAAAGTAATATATAACTTTATTCTAATAATTATAAATCGATTAACTAAGTTTAGATATATAATTTCTTATAAAGAGAGTAATATAATAGAAGATTTAGTATATATCTTTTTAAGAATAATAATTAATATATATAAAATATTAATAAAGATAATTTCAAATTAAGATAAATTCTTTATATTAAAATTCTAATAGATATTTATAATATTACTAAGAATTAAAAGAAAGTTATTTATAATATTCTATTTATAAATAGATAAATAAATAGAATAACTAAATTAAATATTAAAATAGTATCTATAATATTATATTAATTATAAATAAAATAATTAAGTAGAATTACTACTATTTATATAATTTATATATAATACTTTGAAAATAGTAATTATAAATATAATATTAGTTTATATTAATTTTAGATTTGAATTAAAAGTATATAATATATAATTAATAAATAAAGTAAAATTAAATATAAATATTATAAAAATAAATAAACTAAAAGAATTATATAAATAACTATTATTTGATATTAAGTTTATTTTATAATAAATTGTGAATTATTATAATTCGAAGTATAATATAAAATTAATATTTAAAAAAAAAGATAAAGTTTATCTCTTTAAATAAAATATTAATATAAAAAGATTAAATAACAAACTAGATTATAAGAAATTAAAACTTTTTAAGATTAACAAAGTAGTTAAACTAGTTAATTATAAATTAAAGTTATTAATAATAATAAGAATATATTTAGTTTTCTATATTTTATTATTTAAATTAATATTATTAGAAGTACTAAATATACTTTATATCGAAATTAAATTAGTTAACTTAAATATTAAATATAAAGTTAAAGAAATATTAAACTATAAGTATATTAGAAGATAGTTTTATTATTTAATTAAATAAAAAAGTTATTTATATTTAGAAAATATATAGAAACTAGTTAAGAATTTAAATTATTTATAGAACTTAGAGAAATTCTATTAAAAGTACTTTTACTTTCTAGCTAGATAATTAGCTTCAAATTATTTATTAAAAAGAGTTTGAAAATAGAAAGATTAACTTTAAAGAAATTAATTATCTAAAAAGTTTATTTAATTTACTTAGTTTATTTCTTTTCTAATCTCTCTTTTTCTTTAAATATCTTTAGCTTTTCAATTATTTTTAAATTAAACTATAATATCTTTTTTATATTTTTATATACTTTATTAAATTGTAACTAAGCTTTTTTTATTTAAATATAAAAATAAAGAATCTTAGTTATAACCTCTTTCTCTTCTAAATAAAACTTTTTATTTTTCTTTTAAAAATATTTTTCTTTAAAATTTATATAAACTTAAATAGTAATTATTATATTAAAAATATTATAGAACTTTTTAATATTACTCTTTTTATATTTTTTATAATAAATATTATTAAAAAGTATATAATATTTATACTTCTTTTTAAAATAATAATTATAAGAAGATAATATAATAATTCCTTTTTTTTTATTATAAATATATTAATTTTAACAATTATTAATAAATCTAGATATATAGATATAAAATATAATAAAGAAAGAAAAATCTAAAAGATTTATCTAAAGTCTAAGTAGATACTTTATATTAATATAATAAATATTAGAATAATACTAAGTTAAAAAGGGAATAATATTATAATTTTAAATTATAAAGATATTTAAAAATTTTAAATTTAAAAAGTAGAACTTATAATTATAATTATTAACTAGATATTAATATTAATAATATTCTCTTAATAGAAATCTATTAATAGAATTTTACAAAGTAATAACTATTAAATATCTTTAATAAAACTTTAAATAAAGAATAATATAAACTAGATAAAACTAATTATCTAAGTTAATTAGAAGAAAGATAATATAATTAGATTATCTAATTATTATATAATATAATTATTCTAGTTATTCTAATTAAATTAGTTAATTAGTAGAATTATAATTATATAGAAAGATAATATTTTATTCTCTCTACTTAATTATTTAAATATATATTGTATATATTTATATAATTACTAGTTTAAACTTCTATATTTACTTTAAACTTTAATCTATATATATCTTTTTATATTATATTAAGTGCTTCTTTTAAAGAAGAAATTATTATATTTTTATAATCTTTAAATAAACTATATATTATATTATATTAATATTATATATTTGTTATAGAATCTTTATATAATTATAATTATAATTACAATTAATTACTTTAGAGTTAGATTAAATATATATTATAAAAGCTAGATTATTAAATTATTATATTTTGAAAATCTTATAAATAAAGCTAATAAAATACTAATTATTATAATAATTATTATTAGTAAAAGAAATATTATATATTAAAGAAGTTATTAAAGTTAGTAAAGTAGTTTATATATTAAGTGATATTTAAACTAACTAGAAACAATTATCTATATATATTTGTAAATATACTATAGTTAATAAAATAAAGTATAAGCGATCTATATAATAATAAAATATTTACTAGTAATAATAAGTAAAATATCTAATAGTTTTATATCTAGATAACTATATAAAGAGCTTATAAAGTAATAAATATTAATATAAGTTAAGTATAATTAATAATTATAGTAACTAGTTATATTAGAAGTATATACTTATAACTAGTTAACTATAAAGATACTAAACTTATTTCTATTAATATTACTTCGAGGTTCGATTAAACTTTAAAAGTATTTATAATCTTAGATTTTTCCGGGAATTATAATATAATAACTATTAAGAATATTATATTTATATTATCTAGAGATAATATATTTAGTAGTAAAAGTATTATACTTTATAATATAAATAACTTCTAATCGATATTAATAAAAGATAATTTTTATTCTTTATATTACTTTTATTTATAACTATTAAATATTTCTATAACTACTTTAATATTATTATAAGTTTATATCTTAGTTACTTATTTTAAAGTTTTATAAGTAGTAGATAAAATTAGTTAAAGTATAACTAGTATACTAATTAATATTAAATATAAGATATTATTTTTATTATAATAAGTTTCTTATATCTAGTTTATAATATAATCTTCCTTTTATTTTTTATTTATTATATTTAGTATTTCAATAAATCTAAAATCTTTATTTATCTATTATACTATTTCTTTGTTAATACCTTTATTATTTTATATTATTAATTATTTAAACTCTTTGTTAGATATTAAAACTAATTTCAAGTTATAATTTTCCTTATTAGTTAGAGGCTTTAATATATTATATTAGAATATTAATATTTTATTAACTATCTTTTATATTACTTTCAATATCTTGTAATTCTTATTAATAATTTTATAAACAAAGTAAAGGAATCTTTATATACTAAATAATTCGAATATAATCTTATTATAGAATATTAAGTTTTTTATAAAATAGTTATAATTATTATTATATTTACTTAGAAAGATTACTTTAACTTTCTTTAACTTTTTACTATAGTTCTTTATATCGAAGATATCTAATTAATTGAAAATATATACTAAGCTTTAAAATATATCTTTATATTATAGAATACTTTAAATTATAACTAAGTTCTTTATTATTTTATTTACTAATCTAACTACTTTAATATCTATAATAATAATTTCTTAGTTTAGTCTTATTAAGAGTAACTAATTATTATTAATTATTATTATTACTTTTAAATTTAATAATATATTATTATATTTAATTTCCTCGTTATTTTATATAATAAAATATTTATTATATATAAACTTGATTTAGTTATTTACTACTATTAATAGATCTTTAAATTACTTTCTTTTATTTAATAAAGTATTTATTTATTAACTTATCTTTATTAAACTTTTTTATTTCTTTTTTATTATTAGTTTCTTTTATAAGTTCTCTAATTATCTTAATAAATTATTTAATAAGATATTATAAACTTATTTAAATTTATTAATCTTATTATTAAATAAGATCTTATTAATAATAAATCTTCTAATAATAACTTTATATTTTAGTATTCTTGAAAATATATTTAGGTTTTATAATATAATTAAGAACCGATTTATAATATTATTTATTATATTTATATCTAATAACTTATAAGATAAGAATTATATATATTTTAACTAATAAATATTAATTGAAGGTAAACTTTATAATCTAAGGAGCTAATAATATAATATAATATTATCTTTAAAAAGAATAAATTTTCTTGATAATAATTTATCTAATAGTATATATATAATAAACTAAGAATATAAATTAAGTAATTGATATTAGTATTATAATAATAAAAGAAGTAGAGATTTAAACTATATTATATTTAATATCTAATTAATATTTCTAATATATTATATAGTATTTTAAAGTAAAGAGATTAAAGTTACTAGAACTATTTAATATTTTCTAGATAGTAAGTTTAGTTCTTAATATACTTTTAATAAGATAATATTAAAAGTAGTTAATACTCTTTAGTATATTTCTAGTATTATCAAAAGATTATAAATTATTTATAAAGTAGTTTATAAAACTAGATATATAACTTATAATAATAATTAAAAATACTTATTATAATAATAATAAATTATTATACGAAATTCATAATATAATAATAAATAGAAGAAGATAATAAAATATATAATTTTAAATTGAAAGGTAAAGTAAAATAAAATATTACTTAATTTAGTAAATATTTTTCTTAGTACTAAAATTATATAAATAACTTTAATCACTTTATATTTCTTAAATATTTAAAAGAGTTTTCTTTAAATAACTTTTTCTATATTTAAAAATTAAAATATTTAAAAATTTACCTTTATATTTAATAACTAGTTCTTATATATTATTAAATAGCTTTACTAAATATTATTATATTTATATATTACTTTAACTAAGAAACTTTATTAAATATTTAATATAATTCTTCTTTTTATATTTTATAATTCTCTTATTTAAAATATACTTAAGTTTATATAACTTCTATTCTTTATTATTCTCGAGATTATCTACTAGTTTAATATAATTAGAATATAAATAATTAAATAAGTTGATTTCTAATAAAGTTAGATATAAATAGATTATTAAAATAATATAATAGATTTTCTAGTAAAATAGTAAGTCTATTTTATATATTAGTTTATTAATATATTATAAGATTTTAAATAATCTAATTTATTATTCTAATAATTTCTTATTTAATTTCTTTAATAGATTATAATTATAATAAAGTTTTAAATATATATAATTTCTAATATTTATTATTAGAAGATAATAATAATAATTATAATTTTTTTTAATAATATTTATAATAAAGTCTAATATAATTTTAATATTTTTCTAGTATAAATTCTATAATATATTAGATATTTTAAATATAGAATTTATTATAAAGATTATATTAAATATAAAGTTTAATTTAAAATTTATAAAAAGTTTATTTAAAAAGATATTAATAACTTTATAATATATATTATTTAATAAGAATTATAAAGATAATAATATTATAAACTAGTTATTATTTAGATTATAAAATAAGAAATATTATATTATAATTTCTATTATCTAGTTTTTCACTTTAGATTAATTATCTATTTAAAGATATTAAATAATAGATATAAACAATTTAGTTTATAATCTTTCTTATAAGAAATACTATACTTCGCTAATAAATTTTAGATTTTAGTTAAAGATAATAACTTTAAGAATTCTCTAATTAAGAAAAAACAAAGTATAAAGAAATATTTTAATTTAAGTTTTAATATTATATATTATATACTTTAATAATAAGATTATTTTCTTAGAAAACTTATTAATAATTATTATTAATAAGTTGAATATTTCTATATTATCTAATTTCTAAAAGCTTATTATCTTAAGTTTAAAAAGGCTTATTATAAAATCTATTATAATTATATAAAATAATATAGAGATTATATAGATTAATTATATATAACTATTTAGTTTATTATATAAAGTAGTATTAATATTGTAATTTAAATAATATCTAATATAATCTTTTAATCTCTTTATTAAATAAAGAATATAAAAGTTATATAGTTTATATACTATATATTTTAATCTTAGATAATACTTTTTATTATATATTTCTTTGAAAATATCTTTCAATATTAATTCTGAAACTATTAACTTTATAATATTTATTATAAGATTATATTAAAGAAACTTATTCTTAAATTAAAAAGGTATATTAGATTTCACTAATATATTATTAAGAGAGTTTTTTAGTTTAATATTTATAAGTTTTAGAATATACTAGAAGTAGAAATCATTTTAATATCTAAATATAAATACTTTCTTTATTTTATTAAAAGCGAATATTTTTACTATTAACTATATATTATCTAATTTATTATTTTTAGAAATATCCTTTAATATATCTTTAAGTAAATAAAATAATATATTAAGAATAATATTTTTCTTTTTAATAATATAATATATTTCGAGATTATATTAGGAAAAGTACTAAGATATTATAACTAGTTATATATTTATATAACTAGAATCTAATATATTTAACAAACTATTCTTATAGATACCTTTTATTACTATATAGTTTATAAAGATAATAACTTAGTAGTATAAAGATTGTATTATTATTTTAAAGTATTTATATATATATAGAAAATATACTATTTTAAACTTTATTAAATAATAGTTTTATTCTATTAATTCTAGAAGTTTATTTAAAAAGAATATTAATTATATTAATATTAATAAAAGTTTAAAAAAATCTCTAGATATAATATCTCTTTTAATATAAAATATTATAATACTAAATCTTTACTTTTTCAAGCTATTGATTTTTATAAGTAATTTATAATCTAGATCGAAGTATATAAGGAATTTTTTTAATAAAAAGTACTTTTTAACTAACTTGAATATCTTTAGTTCTTTTAAAGTTAATATTTAAAATATTTATATATAGAAGCTCTTTCTTTTTCGATTTATTATATCTTTATCTTTAGTTACTACTAGTAATATAATCTTATAATATTATAAAGGTTCTACTAGTTTTATATAATATAAAATAAATTACTAAAAATATCTAATAAATCTTAGAAAGTATTTTAGTTATTATAAAGTTAATAGAAACTAGATACTTTTGATTATTATAATCTATTTAATAATTATAAATATTCTAAGGTTATTAACTTAATAGTTTAATAGAATTATAAAGAGATATATAATAAACGATTTTTTAATTAATAGAGTTAAGTTTATATTCTAGAAAAAAGTAAATATTTATTATAAATAATAAAGATAGTTATTAATTAATTTAGAGAAAATTACTATATTATTAATAAATATATATATAAACTTTTTAAAGTCTTTTAACTTTATATCTAATATTTACTAAATATATATAAATGAATTTTTAAAGTTTATAAAAATAACTCTAGATCTTTTTTACTTTTTATAATTAATAATAATAAATTTCTTTTTATTCAATTTAATAACAAGGAATTAATAGAAGAATATTAATATATCTATTATTATAATAAATATAGTATTTTATAATATCTTAATAATATCTATTTAAAAGAGTATTAAATATATATTATATAATATAATTTTATTAATAAGATATATATTAATAATAACTCTTTTCTTTTATTTATCTTTAATATTTTATTATATTATAAAGACTAGATATTTAAATAGTATTAAGTTATAGATCTATTCTATTTAGTTAACTTTATAAAGTTTATTGAAAGTTATATTAATTACTTTATAATCTTTAATTCTTATTAAATATATCTTTATTATAAACTTTTCTTTCTACTATCTATTAATAAAAAGAATAGTTATATACTTTTATAATAAAAGGTTTATTAGTTTATAATCTTCTTAATATAATTTGAATTTATCAATTAAGTTTAAAATTTCTATTATAAATATAAAGTCTATATTATAAATATATATATTATTTAATATTACTAACTTTAGAATATTCTTAAGTTTAGATATATCTATTATTAGAAGAGAGTACTTTTAATTATAATTACTAAAGTTATTAGTTTTATTAGTTTAGTTTCTCTTTAATATTTATATAAAAAGATAATTATCTTTATTAAAATTAATAATTGTTCTTAATCTTATATCTAATAATATTATAATATTCTTAGTTATTTTATTTATAAAAAAGATATAGTTTCTATATATAATAATAATAGATTTAATATTTAAAGAAGTATTTTCAAAGAAGTAGTTTTAATTAATTAGAAAAGATATATATTATATAAATATTCTATATATTATTTTAAAAGAGATTATAATATATTTAGAGGAAATAACTTTTTAATAAATTAATAACTTATAAACTTAGATTTATATTAAGATTTTAAAGTTATTATAAAAAGTTAAAGAAATATAATACTCTTTTATATTAAGAATTATATTATAAGATATTAAAAACTTATTTCTTAATAAAAGGTTAAAACTTTATAATTCTTCTAAACTCTTTTTCAATTATATTTAGATAATAAATCTAACTAAATATTTTTCCTTCTTAAGAATTCTCTAAAAGAAAATTTCAAAGATTACTTTATTTTATAATTTATAATATCTACTAATATCTTTTATATTAATTCTATTAAAGTTCTTCTTTATCTTTATAATAAAATACTTCTTAATTTACTTTTTGTTTACTAAGAAATAAAAATATTTATTATTTATATAAATTTTTATATCTAATCTATTTAGTAATATTTGAATATATACAATTATATATATATATTATTAAATAATATCTAGAATTTTCAAGATAGATATTATAAAGATATTAATAATTAATAGAATAGTTATAATAGTTTCTAGAAAGCTTTTATTTTTTATAGATTTAAAAAAAGTTCTTAATTAAATATTAGTTAGTATATTAAATAATATTAATAATATTATCTTTAGGTTAATATATATAAGTTTAATATTATCGAGAACTTTGATAAGAAAGATTAATACTTTATTATATTTATTAGAGAATATATAATAATAAAACTTATTTCTTAAAAAAAAGGATATTTTATATTTTTAATATAATTTCTTGATAGCTTTTATAACTTGGTTAAAAAGAAATAATATAGTTTCTTATAAAGTATTAACTAGTTCTAAATATAAATTCTTATTTAAATAAATTTTATTTATAATAATATAATTATCCTCTTTTAACTCTTTATTATAAATAAAATTAAAGTCTTTAAAAATATTATAATAGTCTTTCTTGAAGTAGTTAATATTATTAAACTTATAAAATCTTTAATAAATTTATTTATTATTTCCTAGTAAACTTCTTTTATAAAGAGGTTTCTCTTCTATTTAATTATCGCGATTTTCTTACTTAGAGTTAATATAACTAACTATAATCTATAAACGAAGTTTTAATAAAAAGACTAATAATATTACTTTTATAGAAATACTCTTATAAATATTAATATTACTTTAAAGAAGATTCTAAATAAAATATCCTTTTAATATAATAGAATATAAACAGAGAATAAAAAAAGAATTCTAAGAGAATAACTTGAATTTATTTTTCTAATAGATATTACTTTATATCTAATTATAATAAATTAGTTAATAAAAGTTATAAATTATTAATATTTAGTTTTAAGCTTTAAAGGTATTATAGAATATATATTCTTTTAAAACTAAGAATTTTATAAAATCTACTAAGGATTAACTTTTAGTTAATATATTAATATATAATTATAATTATAAATTAAGGTTATTATAGATTATAATATTCTATTATTATAATTAATTTATACTAATAGTTTATATATACTTTATTATAATTATAATAAAGAAGTAAATACTTTAATCTTTTTATATATTTTTAATAGAGTATTTCTTAGTATATAGTTTCTTTAATATTTTCGAAATAGAGTTTTTAAATTATTTAATTAATAGTTAATATTATTAGTCGATATTATCTAATATATATATAAATCTATATTTAACTAATAAGTCTAACTTCTTAATAAACTAAAATAAAGCTTCTCTTTAAAAGTAAATATATAAGTTATTTTATATAACTAGTATTTAAACTTCTAATATATACTTCTTTATATAATTAATAAAGAGATATATATTCCTTTATATTATATCTTTTCTAACTATAATATAATCGCTTTCCTTATAATTTAATAAAAGGTTTAAATTAAAGAAACTTATATTTTATAAATATTATTTAAAGTTAATATAGTTTAAATTAAATATATACTAAGTATTTAAAATATTATTTAGTATTAAAATAAATATACTAAGTTCAGGATTATTTTATTATCAATTTTATTTATAAGTATTTAATAAATTATTAAATATATTATAAATATCTTTTATAATAATTCTTTAATTAATATTAAATACTATATTAGCTTTTTTAATAAAAGGGTCTAGAAAGGTTTTAAATATCTTTATATAATTAATTTCTTTAATAATTTATATAATAAGCGAATCTTTATTTAATATCTTAAAGTTCTTATTTAATAGAGATAGAGATTATTTACTTTTTTAGAAAGAAGCTAAGAATGAATTTTTCTCGATAATAAAATTAAACCACTTTAATATAATAATGAAAGTAGCTTTTAAATTTAACTATTTAAAAGAGATTGAAAAGGGTTTAACTAAGTATAAATATTTATTCGAGACTATAAATCTTATATTTATCGAGATAATAAATAATAATACTAAAGGTTAAAAGTATTTAATTACAATTCTATTAATAATTACTTTTATCTTTAATAAAATATTATTTATATATTTGTAATTTATTTAATAAAGATAATCGAAGTAATATATAATTTAGATAAATAAAACAAAGTTTATTATAAAGATCGAAGATAATTTATTTATCTATATAAAGTATTAATAACGATTACTAAATAAAAAAAAGATATAGATATAATAATAGAAGGTTTTAAAGAGATATAATAGATTAACTTTAAGAAATAGTTTTATATAAATATAGTATATAAAATTAACAACTTAATATTATTATTATTTGATAGAATTATAGTTATATAGAAAGATAATATTTTATTCTCTCTATTTAATTATTTAAATATATATTATATATATTTATATAATTACTAGCTTAAGTTTCTATATCTATTTTAGACTTCAACTTATATATATCTTTCTATATTATATTATTAACTAAGATAATTAGAATAATTAAGATAATAAAGAATAAAAGTCTATATAAATAAATAGTTTTTTTATAATATATAGAGCTTTATACTTAATTTATTTAATTGATTAAATTCAAGTTACTATTTATATTTACTATTATAAACTTTGATTCTTTATATAACTATTATTAATAATAAACCTTATAATATTATTATATAACTTTATTATTATTTAGTAATCAAGATTTTAACTACTTTTATATAACTTAAAAAATAAGTATTTATAATAATTAAATATTTATTAAAAATATAATTATAAATACTTAGTTGATTTAATAAATAAATATTAATTAGAACTATTTATTTTAAATAATTATTTTTATTATTATTACTTTAGTTAGATTTAGTTTTTAATAAATTATTATTATAATAATAAGGTTTAAAGTAAGTTTCTAATATATTTCTAATAGAAATATTTTTTTTATTTATATAATATATATATAATATATATAATATAATATTATTACTAATATTATTACTTTATATTTATTTTCTATTTATTTTCTTTTAATTTTTCTTATTTATAATTATAATATCTTTAAAGTAAACTTATTTAAATATTAGTAAAAGGAATAAAAGTAGAGATAATTATACTTTAAATAATATATTAGATTATTATATTAATATATACTTTATTAAGTATACTTTTTATAATTAAATAATATAAAGTTAACTTCTTATATATCTTTAACTTCTTAAAAAAATATATTATAAAAATAATATTAATAAGTTTAATTCTCTTTATCTTTAAATTTTATATTTTCTAATTATAAAATAGTTTTACTTTTAATTAAGTTTAATAAAAGTATTTAGAATCTTATTATTTAGATATTATAAATAAGTTTAGTTTTTATTTTATCTTTTTACTTTTCTTATCTTTTAGTTATTAATCTTTTTATAATTAGATTTAAATAAACTCTTTTTACTTTTAATTATTATAATTAGTTTCTATTTCTAATTATATTAACTATATTTCTATTAATATATTAAAGAGATTTATTAAAATATCTCTTTTCTTTGATTATATAAAAATTGATTTAATCGATTTTATATTTTAAATAATTAATAAAGAGTTTATATTTTTATAATCTTATAGATTTTACTTTAATTTTCCTTTTTTTATTCTAAATATAATTATTCTAAATATTAAATAAATATTTACTTTTCTTTTAAAGTAATATAATATAAAAGTTTTATTTTACTTTTAAAACTTATTAAATTATAAAATATTAAGTTTATTTTCTAAAACTTTATTAAATATATAATATATATTTAGTTTAAATAAGTTTTTTATAAATAATTATTTTATTATTTTTTTAGAATATTCTAATTAAAAGTTTTATTTATATATAAATTAATTTATTATATACTTTCTATATTTAATAATAAGTTAAATTAAATAATATATAGATATTTATATCTAATAATATACTTTTATTTCTTTTATTAATTAGATTAATTCTCTTTTAAATTTTATATTTATTTATAAAGAGTTTTATTTAATTAATTTATTTGAAAGTTAGATAATACTATTATTAATTACTTTTTAATTAAATTATAATAATTATTATTTATAATCTAATATAAGTAATTTATTTAATAATAATATTACTAAGTTATTTAAAACTTTTTAAAATTTTTATAAAGATTCTTATTCTAGTTTTAATTTAATTAATCTTATAAATAACTTTAAAAATATACTTTTAAATAATATTATTAAAGTCTTTTATAATAAATATAGAATTAAGACTCTTTATACTAAATAGTAAAATCAATCTAATTTAAATAAATATAAAGAAAAGTATTTTATTTTTTATAAAACTTATATTTAAAATACTTTTTATAATAATAAATAAAGTGTTTACTATAATTATAAATATTCTAGAAAGTTTAAAAGATATTAAATTTATAAAATAAAGAAGTATTAATTTATTCTATAAAAGCTTCTACTTTCTATTTAAACTTTGTTAACTAAATTTAAAAAAAGAATATTAAAGAAAGTAATATTCTATATTTTATTATAATAAGTTTATTAACTTTATTTCTAGAAATTTATAAAAGCTAAAATATATCTTTAATATTAAATAAAGGTTTTTAAAATTAATCTTAATAATAATCTTTTAAATAATAAAGTTAAGAAAGAAAATATAAAGATAAAAGAGAATAATAATAATAATAATAAGTTTAAAGATAATAATATTATTAATTTATTTAAAACTTATATTATTCTTTTTAAAAGTCTTTATTATATAAAGAACTTTAATATATTTTCTATTTTTAAAGTTCTTTTTATAATAATATACTTTTTATATTTTAAATTAAAATAATAAGTATATTTTAGTTAATATAGATTATTATTTTTAATAATATTTATAAATAAGGTTCTACTTTATATTTTTATTTTAGATTTATAAATAAATTAAATTTATTTTATTATTCTTTTTAAATATATCTCTTTATTACTTTTTATATTTAAAATATTATTATTTTTAAAAGTATTTTAATAACTTTATTTAATTAAGATCTTTTTAGTAAATAAACTTTATTTATCTTTTAAAAAGTTTATTATAATATTAATTATTCTATTTATCTTCTAAATTCTTTAAATATATCTAAGTTATTAGTTATTTTAAATTTATATAAGATATAAATTAAGTTAATTATAAAGTTAATAATAAATAGATTCTTTATAAAGAAAATAAAGATATTAATAATAATTAAATTAAAGTAGTAATTAGATTTTAAAGAGATAATTTAGAATATATTTCTTCAACTTTTATAAATTTAGTTTAAAAATTAGTTTTAAAAATTAAATCTATTTTAAGTTTAAAATCCTTTTATATTTATAAGATATATAAAAAGTATTTTAAATTACTTTATATATAATTTATAATATTATAATATTATATTCTTAAACTAGAATTCTTATTTATATTCTTTTTTTTTTATTTTAAATTATTTATTTATTAGTTTATATCTTTCTAAATTTTAAATTTATTAAGATATATTTTATAAGATTATCTATTTATTAAAGTATATTCTTAATATAATTAGTATTTCTTAATTATTATACTTTAAGTTTTTAAAAGTGAATTAAAAAAAATAAAATAAAGTTGATTTTTAAATAAAGACTTTATTAATTTTTTAAAAGATTAATTAATTTAATCTAGTTTTCTTATAAGTTTTAGATATAAATTTATTAATAAATATTTATCTTAGAATTATAAATTAAATAAAAATATTAATAAATAAAAGATTAATTAAAAATTATTAATTATTAAATTAAGTTTCTTGATTTTACTCTTTATATTTTATAGATTTAGATAAGTATAAAAGTATTTAAATTATTAATATATAAAATTTTTAATAAATCTATTAGTTAGTATATTCTTAATAGAAAGATAAGTAATATTAAATAATTTCTTTATATATTTCTATTTTAATTATATATTTTAGATATCAATATATTATAATTTAATTGAGATTCGTTTATTTTCTTTTATTATTAATTTTATTATTTAGATATTATTATAATAAATAATAATAAGTTTAAAGATAATTAAATTAAATTCTTTTAATAGTCTTTTTATAATTATAATTTTTTTAATAGTTTATTTTATATTAAATAACTTAGTTTTAATTATAAATATTATTATTATATTTTATTTTAATATTTTCTATATAATTAATCTACTATATAATAATATTATATACTTTTAAAAAAATTACTTTATTTTATTATTATTTATAAAAAATATATCTAAAGTAATAAATAGTTATAATAAATAATCTATATTATATTTTATAATAAAATATTTTATTCTTTATAAATAATTAATATAGTAATTTATTATCTTTAAATATATTTTTGATAAATTAATTAGAAAGTGAGAAAGTTATAAAATTATAAAGATAATATCTATATATAATATAATTATAATATATAGAATTAATCTTACTTTCTTTTAATACTTTTTAATCTTTGATTTTATTATAACTTCTTTATTTTTCTTAAACTCTATAATTAGAAGTAATATATTTATAAAATTACTTTTTATAAAATCGAATTTCTAATTAATCTTCTTTATATAAATATTATAAACTAGTTATAATTTCTTTTAAATATAGTTTCTAATTATTTATATCTTTAGAAACTATTTAGTATTATTTATTTTATATAATTTATATATAAAGTAAATACTATTTATAATTCTTTCAACTTCCTTTTTATAACTTTTATTATAAATTATCTAGATATTATTTATAAAAAATAATATTAATATTTTATAATCTTTATTAATTAATATATAAAGTTTATTTAAATATAACTTTATTTCTAATTTAATTAAAGTTTTAATAAAGTTTTTAAACTATATTATTAATAAATCTTGAAGATTATAAAAAGTATAATTAATAATTATAATTATATCTTCAACTTTATATTTATTTAGAAGATAATATATAATTAATTCTTTATTTAGATTATATAATATATTTATAAAAGTATTAATTATATTATATTACTTTGTTTTAAGATTAAATTTAATAATTATAATTATAATTATTTGAAAAAAATAAAATATAAATATTATAGTATATATCGATTTAATTATACTTTTAATTTAAAAGTCTCTTTTTATTATAAAATATAATTTATATCTAGTTATAAATCTATTTTAATTAATTTTATATATAAATATTTATTCGAGAGAAATTAAGTTTATTATAATTAAACTTTTTAAGATTTTTTTTTATATATTATAAAATTTAAAATTATTTATCTTCTTATTATAATTAACTTTAAATATTAATTCTAATAAATAATTTTTAAAATCTTAATAATATTTAAATATTTTAAATATTTAGGTTTTATAGATTTTAAATAATTATAATAATTCTATTATAAGTTTCTTAAATTTATTTATAACTATTATTACTATTATATTATAAAGTATTATAAAGTTTTCTTACTTTTTATCTTTATTTATATTTAGTTAATTAGATTAAAATATATTATAAAAATTATTAAGTTTCTTAATATTTTATTTAAATAATTAAAAGATAATTATTTTAATAAAGATATTAATAATTTTATTATTATATTAAGAATAGTATCTTTTTTTTCTTTTTAATATATTAGTTAAATTAGATAGTTAAAAGATAAATAAACTTTATTTAATCTTATTAATTCTATTTATTTTTTTTATTAAGATCTCGATTATAAATCTTAATTTTTTAAATAATAGTTTAATTATTAATATATTTAGTAATTAATTATTATTTGATTCTTTAAAGTAAAATTTAATCTAATTTCTTTTATATAATTAGTTATTATTATATAATATATATATAAAGTTATATAATTTATCTTCGATTTAAAAAGATATATATTTAGATACTTCTTTATTTAAATTATCTTTATATTCTTTATAGAATATATTAATTATATTAATATATTTAAAATCTATTTTACTTTTAAGTTTAAAGACTTTTTTAATTATTAATAGATTTAAAAGAATAATAATATTTAGTTCTAAATTCTTTATTTTAATCTTTTCTAAACTTTATTTATTTTTAATAAAGTTTATTACTTTTATACTTTAAATTTAGTTTAAGATAATCAAGGTTTTATTATCTCTTTAATCTTTAAATTAATTATTAGAGCTTTATATATTTAAATTACTTTCGTTATTATTTAGATATAAGTTATTATCTTTTAAATAAATATTATTAGAAAGTATCTATTTATTATTATTAAGTTTCTTTATTTTTAAGATTTATTTATAATAATTCTATTTAATAATATTTTCTAAAATAAACTTTTTAATAAATAAGATAAATTTAATAATATTATTACTTTCTAATATAAATTTATTTAAATTTTTAATAATATTTATATTAAAAGTTTAAATAAGATTATTTAATAACTTTTTTAAAGTTAATTTTTATTTCTTAGTTACTTTAAAATAAATAATATTTTTATTAAACTAGATATTTCAAATAATAATAATCTGATTAAATTTTAAAACTTATATTTTATAAATTAATATATTAGATATATAATTTATTAAATATCTAAAGTATATTTTTAGATTTACTTTATATTACTTTTTATTTATTTATATTTCTTATTCTTTATTAAGAGAGTAAATATAATAGTTAAAATAATAAATATTATTCTAATTAGAATATAGATTAGTAATAATTAATATTATTAATACTAGATTATATTAACGAAAGTATTATTTAAACTAATTATCAAGAACTTTATTTAGAGTTTTGAACTTTTATTATTATAAGGGATTAATATTATATAAATAAATAATTATTTATATAATTTTAAATTATAAATTTATAAAGAGTTTTATTTAAGTTTATATTTTTATTACTTTAATAATAATCTTTTAATTTATATACTTTATTATATTATTTGATTTATAAGTATAAACTAATAATAACTCTATTTTAATTCCTTTTATTTTAATTTATTATTTAAACTTAGTATAATTATTAATTTTAATTACTAATATATTATTATTTTATTTAATAATATATATTAATAAATAATATTATTATTTTATTTATACTTTAAAATTAATAATAATATAAAATATTTTATAATAAGTTTTATTAATTAATAAGATTTCAAAGATTTTATTATTATATAATTCTTTAATTAATAATAACTAGAAATATCTATTAAATAAGATTAAGAAGTCGAATAGATTTTATATAACTTTATAAAAAGGTTTTAATATTTATTAGTTCTTTAAGTAATAATTAATAACTTATTTTATATATACTTTTATATAATATTTATAATTAATTTTAAAGATCTCTTTAATCTTTATATCTTTTATTTTATTTACTAAATATTTTAAAACCTTTTATTTTAGATATCTAGTATAATTATATTATATTTATATTATATCTACTTTATTAGATAATAAGTTATATAATTATCTAAATAGTTTATTAATCTTATAATAAATAACTAGATATATTATTATAACTTAGTTTATAGAAATATTATTTAATATATTTAGATAGAAAATAACTTTCTTAAATTAAAAGAAAACTAAGTTAAACTTTTATATAAAAAGTATAATAATTATATTTTTCTTTAGTATATTATATCTTAAAATATAATCAAGTTTATAAAATTATAAGTTTATTTTTATTAATTAAAACTTAAAAATAATATTAATATAAAAACTAAGAATAAAAGTTATATTAATTAAAATTAGGTTTTTAATATTAAGTCTTTTTAGTTTAATAAGAATATTTTTAATAGTATAAATATTATATTTAATAATTAGAAGTAATAAAGTTTTATATTTAATAAAGTTATTATTATTAAATTTAGTAAACTTCTTATTATTTAATAAAGAAATATTATTAATTAAATATATAATACTATAATTATTAAAAAGAGTTAAGTTAATTAAATAATACTTTTTAATAATAATTAGAATAATATATATATTAAGATTATTGATTTATATAAGAAAAGAATAGATAATTATTATTATTATTTTTCTAGAGAATAAAGATAATAAATTATTTATTATTAATATATTAATTAATAAGATCTCTTTATTCTTTATAACTTTTCTAATATTATTTTATTTAGAGTTCTTAAATCTCTCTTTAATTTTCTTAATATTATTAATATTAAAGTTTTCTTTAATTAGTTTTCTTTATAATATATTTTTAAATATATTATAGTTTTCTAATTTCTAAAAATATTTATTAATTAAGTTTAAAAACTATTTTTTAAAGTAATAAAGATAAAGTTTATTTTAATTAATTAAATTAACTTTGTTAAAAGAAGTTATAATAATTATTAATTTTATTATACTATTATTAATAGTTATTATATATATACTTTTTTCTTTTAATTTATATACTCTATCTATTAATTGAACTTTAAAGAGATTAATTATTTTATTAAAAGTTATAACTAGTTTTCTTTATTTTTATCTTTAATTAATATATCTAAATTCTTTATTTATTTAGATTAGTTCGAATTTAACTTTAATTACTTTTAAGAAAATAATTATAATTAATATATTAAAAGTTTTATTTAGATTATAAACTTGTATTTTATTAAAGATTTAAACTTACTTTTAATATTAATCTAATAATAATTTTCAATTATAATAAGTTTAATTAAATACTTTATTATATTCTATTTAAATATCTAAAATAATTAATAATTTATTTAATATAAATTATTTCTTAAGTAAATAGATATAACTTTAAAAACTAATTTTATTATATTTAGTATTATAAAGATTTTAATTAATTAGAAAGTTTTTATTAATTATAAACTTTATTTATTTAAAGACTATTAAGAAAGCTTTATAATATTAATTAAATTTAAGTTTCTAAAAATAATAGTTTTAATTTAAAGATAAATATTCTTTTCTAATATTTATAATAATTAAATAGATTAATAAAGAAGGAAATAGTAATTAAAGATTAATAATAAAAGAGTTAATATTAATTATTCTAGTTATTAGTTAATTATTATTATTTATTCTAATTATTATTATATTATTAATAGTTAATTAGATTATTAATATATTAGATAAATATTAATAAGATTAAATTAATTAATTATACTTAATTATTTATTAGATATAAACTCTATTTTTTATAAATTTAAAAGAGATTACTATTAATAATATTATAATAAACTAGTTAATATTAAGTTTAAAATCTAGTTTTAATTTAATTAATATATTAGTTAATTTATTATAGATTTCAAAATTAACTAGATATTAAATATATTAAATTTAAATTTAGTTTTTTAATTTTATAAACTATATTAGTTATTATTAATAATTATATAATTTAATATTATTAATTTTCTTTAAATAAGATATTATAATTAAAGAGAGAGGTTTAAGTAAAAGTAATTATATAAAAGATAATTAAAAGGGTAATTATTTATAATAGCTAGTAAATAGATAAATTTATAAAAGAATTTATATTAAATTAGACTTATAATTATCAAGGTTATTAATAGCTAAACAAAGTAATAATAAATATAAAAGTAATAAAATAAAAATTAATTATCTTCTTTTTAGTTAAAAATCTCTTCTTCTTTTATAAAGATTCTTAGTTAAAAGAGAATAATATTAATTATATTAATTAATAATAAAGAATAATACTTTTTAACTAATTCCTTTAATTAATTTAGCTTTTAACTAATATCTTTAGTTATTTAGTTAATTATATATTATTGATATAATTATAATAATTAATTAAAATATTATTGAATCTTATATAAAATAATAATTATATTATCGAATTAATTATATTAGTCAATTTCTATTAATATAATTATTAGGTTAAATAATACTTTTTATAATAAATATTCCTTATAATTATTATTAAATTTAAAGTTAAGATTATTATACTTTTATTTCTTATTAATAATATTAGTAATATTAACTAATATTTCGAACCTTTAATAAAAGGGTTTAAAAAGAGTATTATTAATTTAAGTTAATAATTAATATATATCTTAAATATATTATTTTTTAGTTAAATTAATTAGAAAGAAAATAACTTTATTAATTAATTATTCAAATATTATATCTATTTAGAAATATAGTTTTTTATTAAACTTATAAGCTAGACCTTTTATTTAATTAAAAGTATATTAGTATTTAATATTATTATTAATAAAGTTATATTTATATTAATTTAATTAATTAATAAAGAATTTCTTTTAAATTTAAATTAAAAGTTCTTTATTATTTAAAAACTTTATAACTAAGTTAGAAACTTTAATTAATATATAAATTAATATTATTAAAATATTTAAATTATAATAATATAAATTATATAAAAGTTATAAAAACTTTAAAAATTATAAATTATAAATTATATTATTATAAGTTATTTATTCTTAACTTAATTAAGAAGAGAATAAATTATATTTAATAGTTAGAAATACTAATAATTATTATATAAACTAGTTTATTAATATATTATACTTTTTATTTTATATTTCAATTTATAATATAAATCAAGTTTATATCTCAATTATTTAAATTATTAAGTTGATTATTAAGTTAGTTAATAATACTAATAAAGAGATTTTTTTAATAAAAAACTAAATTCTTTATATTATTTTCTCTTTACCTTTATTTTAATATTATTAACTTTAATTATTAATATTAATATTTTAACTAAGTTGAGATATAGAAGTAATAAATACTAAGTGATATTAAATTATAAAAGTTAATTAAATAAAAGGAAAGTTAATTTGATAATTTGAATTTAAAAGGAATTTATCTTTTATTATTATTAATAAAAGTAAAGATTAATTAACTTTAAGAATATTTTAAGTATTATTTTAAAAGTCGAATATTATAATATTTATTATAATATTATAAAATAGTAAACTTATAAACTTAATTATAATAAAAAGATTTATTTGAAAAAATATTAAAGAAAGTATTCAAAGTATAAATATTATTAAATTAAATTTTTTAAGATTTAAATAAATTTATAGATAATAAGAAGGTAAATACTATATATTAATAAATTAGAATAGATCTACTTTTATTATTTAAAGAATTATTAAAAGGATTTAAAAGTAAAGAAAGATTTATAATAATATTATTTAAATAGTTATTAATATAATTAAAAAGATTATTAAATTGTTAATAATATAATAAAACTATTAATTTAAAGATATTAAATAACTTTAAAATTAATAACTAAAAAACTAAGAAGATTATAAAAATCTAAAAGTTTATATATAGAAAGTTATTATATAGAATAAATAATTAAATTATATATATACTAATATATATATATAATTTAATTTCTAAATTTAATCTATATATAATTAACTTATATAATATTATAATAATTTAATCTAAATCGTTATATCAACTTTTTATTCTTTTTATAAATCTTTTTATAATTTAATATTTTAAAGTTTGAAATTAAATTAATATTATATTATATTTTTAATATTATATTAAGCTTTTTTATTTTAAATTAAATCTTTATATCTATTATAAATTATATAGATATTATAAAAGTAAATAAAGAAAAATAAAAGAAAATAAAATATTATTATAAATAAAATATTATGATTTTAGATTATAATAAATATTTAAAAACTTTAAATTTAAAAAGTGAAATTTATAATTATAATTATTATATTAAGAATAATACTAGATATTAGAATTAATAATATTCTTTTAATAGAAATCTATTAATAAAACTTTATTAATAAAATTATATTAATAAATACTTTTAATAGAACTTTAAATAAAGATAAATATATTTAATAAAATAAAAATAAAATAAAATAATTCTAAATTAATTAAAAAGTTATATAATCTAAAGTATTTATTATTAATTAATAAAAAGTATTATTAAATACTTTATTTATTATTACTTATTATTAAATAAAAATAAATAATAATAATATAAAAATTTATATAAATAAATAATTTTCTTTAATATATAAAGTTTTATATTTAATTTAATTAATTAAATTAAATTATTATTTATATTTATTATTATAATTATAATTGATTTATATTATAACTATTATTAATAATAAACTTTATAATATTATTATATAACTTTATTATTACTTAGTAATTAAGATTTTAATTACTTTTATATAATTTAGAAAATAAATATTTATAATATTTTAAATATTATTATTACTTTTATATATTAAATTGATATCTTTATTATATCTAAATTAAATAATTAAACTAATATTTAAATTATTATTACTTTAAAGAACTAATAAGATATAAAAGATAATATTAAAATAAATAAATTATATAAGATTATAATTTTAAAAACCTTTAAAATAACTTTATTAAATAAATATAAAGATAATTATTATAAACTTGAAATATTTTTACTTTAGATTAAAATATATATTATCTTTAATTAAAATAAATTCAATTAATAATTTATAGTAAATAATTAAACTATTTTATACTTTAGAAATAAAATAATTAAATAAATTTAATTATATTTATAAGACTTTTTTAATAAAAAACTAATAGATTATATATAATTTATTAAAATTATTTTTAATTTCTTTAAAGAATTTAAAATAGAAATTTATTAAATATTTAATATTATTAATAAAAAAAGAGTTATAAAAGAAAAACTTTATAAATTAATATAAACTAGATTAGTTATAAAATATACTATTAAATTCAAGTACTATATAAATATTATAAAATAAAGAGATAAAGTAATTATAAATTATTATTATAAAGAGTTTAAACTAATTATTAAATTTAAATTAGAAAGATTTATTAAATATAATAATTTAAATACTTTTATTAAAGAATCTATCTAAATAGATAATATATTATATAAATATTAATAAAATAAATAAGTTAAGTAATTTTAAAAAAATAAAAGATAATATAAATCTAATTAATTAAAGAAATATAATAATAATTATAATAACTTTATATAAATAAATATTATTATATCTTATAATAATCTTTTCTAAATAAAAAGAGATTATAAATAAGAAAAGAAGTTTTATTTTAAATATAAATTTCAAAGTTATTTAATAAAAAACTATTAAAAGAAGTTTTAAAAATAAAAATTAAAGAAAAATAAGAAAAAAAAGAAATAGTTTAATATATTAATAAAAAAGGATATTTAAAATATATTTAAATATTAAATTAATATAATAAATAAATAATTAAAAGATTAAAACAACGATTATATATTATTATTATAAATAATATATTATAATAATTATTATTTAATATATTAATTAGAAAAAGATAATATAAATTAATATTTTAAGAAATTATAAAGAAAAAGGAATTAAATAAATATATTTAAATAATAATTAAAGAATATAATATATACTTTATTATAAATAAATAAAAAATAAATTATTAAAGAAAGAAATAATATATAAAAAGTTAAAGTTTAGATTTATTTAAATTAAATAATTAAATATTATAATTATATTAGAAACTTTAAACTTAAAATAAATAAAGTTTATATATTAAAATATATAAATAATAAATATTTTAGATAGAAATAACTTGAAATAAAAAAGATTTATTAAAAGCTTTTTAAAACTAATTTCAAAGATATTATATTTTAAATTAAATAATATTAAGTTATATTTTAATATTTAAAAAAGATATAACTTTAATATTAAATTAGAAATAAAGAGAATATTTATATAAAATAATTAATTATATAGTTTTTAATAAAAAGTTAAATATATTATATAAAATTAATAAATAATAAAGTTAAAATATAATAAAATATATTAACTATAAAACTTTATTATAAAATACTTTATATTAATTAAAAATAATTTATAAAGTTATTTAGAAAACTAATTAGAAAATTAAAAGACTTTTAAAAAATATAATAATTTCTTTATATAATATATATAAATAAATAATTACTTTAAATAATAATAAACTTAAGAATAATAAAAAATTTTATAATATTAAAAGTTATTACTTTAATAAAACTATAAACTTTTAAGAAATTAATTCTATATATATTATATCTAATTAATAAATAATTAATTATAAGAAATAAATTAGTTTAATATAAAATATAAGAATTTGAAATATAAATAAAATAATATTCTAAATAAATATAAATAAATTTAGTTTTATAAAAAGGATATTAAATAACTTTAAAAATATTATAATTAATATATTATAATTTATATATTAACTAAATTAAAAGAATCTTAAAATTAAATAAATATAAATATAAAATAAAGTTTATATAAGATTTTATAAAATTAATATTTTAATTTAAAAAATAATAAGAAAAACTATTTATATTAAAAGTAAATAATACTTTAAAAATTAAATATTTAATTTAAGATTCTTTATTAAAGAATATATTAATAGAATATTAAAAATATATAGAAATCTTTAAAAAAAAGTTTTAAAAGAATATTTTATTAAAATATCAATTTTAAAATTATAAAATAAAATTAAAAGAAAGAAAAAAACTATTATTCTTATTAATTATATTATTATTAAAAGAGAAATTTAAACTACTTTATAAATACTTTGATAAAAATTTAATTAAAGAATTTATTAAAGAATCCTCTTTATTTATAAGAATATTAATTTTTTTTATATTAAAGAAAGAGAATAAAAAAGATAAACTTATTATTAATTATCGAAAGTTTAATATTATTATTATTAAGAATTAATATTTATTATTATTAGTTAATAAATTATAAAATCGAATTAAAAAAGCTAAATATTTTATAAAGTTAAATTAATATATAAAATTCAATTTAATCTAAATTAAAGAAAAAAATAAATAAAAGATTATATTTTATATTTAATATAAATATTATAAATATTAAATAATATTTTTTAAACTTATAAATATATTAATTATATATATAAAGTTAGTTAATAACTTATTAAAAAAGTATCTTGATAATTATTATATAATTTATTTTAATAATATTTTAATCTTTATTAAAACCTTTAAAAAGTATATTAAAATTATATAGAAAATCTTGGAAATTCTTTAAAATATAAATATTTTATTAAAACTATTTAAATATAAATTCTATATTATTAAAATTAAATTCTTAAAATATATTATTAATATTAATAGATTTAAAATAAGTTTAGAAAAAGTTAAAGAAGTTTTAAAGTAGATATAATTTACTAAAGTTAAAGAAATATAATCTTTTCTAAGATTTATAAACTTTTATAAATAATTTATTAAAGATTATTTGAAAATTATAATATTATTTATAAAATTAATTAAAAAGAATATAAATTATAAATAAAATAATATAATATAAAAAGTATTTAATATATTTAAATAAACTTTTATATAAATATTAATTTTAATTACTTTTAATTTTAAATAATTAATTATTATAAAAATAAATATATTAAATTATATATTAAATATAGTTTTTAATTAACTAAATAAAAATAAAAAGTTATAATTAATAATATATTATTTTAAAAAGTTATAATTAATAAAGTTAAATTATAAAATATATAATAAAGAGTTATTAATTATTATTAATATTTTTAAAGAATAGAGAGTTTATTTTAAAGAATTTAAATATATAATTTAAGTCTATTTAGATTATAAGAATTTAATATACTTTATAATAATTAAAATTCTAAATAGATAATAAATATAATAAATAAAAATATTAATTATATATAACTTTAAAATACTATATATTAAAGAAAATAAAAATATTAAAACTAATATATTTAATAGGAAATCGAAATATTTAAAGAATAAGATATATAAATTATATATTATACTTTAAAAAAAAGAGGATTTATTAATATTTAATATAGTTTAACTAGTTATAATAATATTACTTTATAATAACTATTTAGAAAAACAAATATAAAAGTATTATAAAAATAATTTTACTATAAAATAAATATTAAAATAACTAAATAAAGGATTTATAATTATTAATAAAATAATATATTTTTATAAAAAGATATATATCTTTTTAATATTAATTAAATAATATATTTAAGAATAATATAAATTACTAATTTATAGATATTAAGAAATTATAAAAATATTTATAAAGATTAAAGCGAATTATTATTTTCTATAAATAAGAAATATAATTAAAGAAGTTATTAGAAATTATAATATTTATATATAAAATAAAACTTTATAATATATTTTATATAATTAATTTAAAAGCTTAAATATATTTATTTAGTTATAAAAGTTTATTATATAAAACTTTATAATTAAATTATTATATTTAAAAAATCTAATTATAAAAATAATATATAACTTTATTTTAATAATTATAAATTAATTAATTAAGTTTAGATATATAATTTTATATAAAGAAAATAATATAATAAAAGATTTAATATATATCTTCTTAAAAATAATAATTAATATATATAAAGTATTAATAAAAATAATTTTAAATTATAATAAGCTCTTTATATTAAAATTTTAATAAATATTTATAATACTATTAAGAATTAAAAGAAAGTTATTTATAATATTTTATTTATAAATAAATAATTAAATAGAATAACTAAATTAAATATTAGAATAGTATTTATAATATTATATTAATTATAAATAAGATAATTAAGTAAAACTATTATTATTTATATAATTTATATATAATATCTTAAAAGTAGTAATAATAAATATAATATTAATTTATATTAACTTTAAGTTTAAATTAAAAGTATATAATATATAATTAATAAATAAAGTGAAATTAGATATAAATATTATAAAAGTAAATAAATTAAAGAAATTATATAAATA
>JANGZZ010000280.1:0-34411 GCA_026225955.1 Clarireedia paspali | reverse complement strand
GTTCTCTGCCTCTCACCTGGGGGGCTGCTTCGCACCACGAAGTGAGGGGGGCATAGTTTAACTGGTAAAACTGCGATTTTGCATATCGTTATTTCAGGATCGAGTCCTGATGCCTCCACATTTTATATTTCTTTTTATTTTTCTTGCCTACTGTCGCTATGAAATAGTCCCAGCCTACTTCTTTTCTTAGATTAGGGTTTTCATTTGGCTTTTTTTTTTTCTTCTTTTTTTTATTTTAATATTTATTTATTTTTTATATTTATTTTATATTTAAATAAAAAAAAAAGAAAAAAAATAGGCAGGCGCAACCTACCTTGTAATCACTAGGCTGCCACCCTTCGGAGAAGTTACAGCCCCCTGCTTATTACTCCCTTTCCGACCCACTACTTGTCTGCTTACCCTTGTTACTTTTTTCAGGTTTGACCGGACATAGTTTAACTGGTAAAACTGCGATTTTGCATATCGTTATTTCAGGATCGAGTCCTGATGTCTCCTCATTTTTAATTTTTTCTTTTTTTTTAATCAATAAATTAACTTTTTAATATTAAATAAATATTTATTAATAAATATAAGAAAAAAAATAGCTTGGTGGCAATATATTTATTTCTTCACTTTTGTATTATATTTTTATATATATTACTCAAACCACTTTTAAATGATAACTAACCTTTAGTTTGTATAATTTAAATTTAATTTCGGTTATGCATCTCTAATGTGAATCTAAGTTTAGTATGAATACAAAACAAAAAAATTACTTTTATAAAAATAATAGAAAATCTTCAAACAATAGTTATGAAGAAGGTAGGTATAGGCTAAATACTAATCTTTCTGTTCTAGGTTCTAACATATCTTTATGAACAGAGAGATGATTTTTATCATCAAATGCGAAAGATATAGGTACATTATATTTAATATTTGCCTTATTCTCAGGGCTATTAGGGACAGCCTTTTCTGTATTAATCAGATTAGAATTGTCAGGTCCAGGTGTTCAATATATAGCAGATAACCAACTATATAATGCTATCATAACAGCACACGCTATTTTGATGATATTTTTCATGGTCGAAATTTTTAGATTTAATTTTAAATCGCAACCTTGTCTAAACACTGTAAAGATAGGTGACGATAATAACAATAATTTAATAATAGGGAAAGCTAATAACAATGGGGGTGGTGCCTGCCTATTTTTTTCTTTTTTTTTTATTTAAATATAAAATAAATATAAAAAATAAATAAATATTAAACTAAAAAAAAGAAGAAAAAAAAAGGGGAAGAGAGACTTCGTAAACAAAGAGGTACACCTGTCTATATTTATAGTACGGATGACTTTACTTTATTGTATGTATTTGAATCAAAACAGCATATGTATAATACAATAAATATTCATCATACTACTTTAAATGACTGTCTAAATACAGGTACCGAATATTTAGATGCTTTTTTCTTTTCTCTGGATATAATAGAGGAATCCAGTAAAACTGACTTACTTAGTTTGGATCAAATTCAGAGTTTAGTTAGAGGTAAGCGGGAGTTATATGACGTTAAACACCCGGCAGCTAAAGCTATTTTAGCTGAGTTTAAGGATGACGCTAGCCAAAATTTAGTCTTCCATTCTCTGCTCTCCCCTCTCCACCTCAACTAGTCTCCCCTCTGCGAAGCGACTCCTCAATTAATTGAGGAGTCGCTTCGCAGAGGGGAGGTATGAGGTGGTAGAGGGGAGAAAGGAAGTTTAGCTAGCCACCTGTTAAAAAAAAAGAAAAAAAAAATTAAAAACTAATTTTATTAACACACAATAAAATTCTTATTTCAATTTTTTTTTTTCTTTTTTTTTTAGTGACCGCCAAGTTATTAGAGACTACCTAAAAGGAAATAAATCCGGTTATTATCGAGGTAAATGAAAATTTACCTACAAAAATTAATCCTAAAGGCATGGCCGGGTAAGGTAGAAATACTTTACTTTCTTTTCACTGTATGCTGAGACATCTTTAGAGCCTTTGGAACTAGTACTACAGACTTTCTTTTTTTTTTTTTTTTTTATTTAAATATAAAATAAATATAAAAAATAAATAAATATTAAAATAAAAAAAAAAGAAAAAAAAAAAGAGGAAAAGCGGTAGAATACAGTAAAAGCCCAAAGGATTAGACAATCAGCAGGAAACTACTAAAAAAAAATAAAAATGTTGTCTCAGTGAAGATTAGTGTTTTATGCTTAGATTTAAAATTATATAAGAAGATTTACATAAACATAAATATTATATATAGTCTTAAGACTAAGTCTAAAGATTAAAATAAAAACTTAAGACAATCTCTTTATTTTTCCTCATATTTATTACCCATTTTTAACAGTTAAAAGAATTTAGAGTAGGATCCTCAGAGACTACACGTGAAATACCTTAGTAATGATCATATAAAGGTAAAGGTATAGTCCAAACATTAATGAAAGTTAATGATAAATCGTATGCCTGCCTTAATAGGTGGATTTGGTAAAATTAACAAAAATACAATAAAAAGATATTTTAGTACAGAAATACAGTCAAATGAAGAATCAGAATTAAGATCAAAATTAGGACCGTATCTAGCAGGCTTAATCGAAGCAGATGGATCATTTGCAGTACATGATAAAGATTCTAACGCTAAAAAATATCGTCCTAAAATACTTGTGGTATTTAGTACAGCAGATGAACCTTTAGCTAAAAAATTAGCTTCTATAACTAATGCTGGTAAAGTTTATAATAAAAATAATGCAGGTTGCGTTATTTGACATATTCAAAAAACAGAAGATGTCCTGAAAGTTATTGATATAATTAATGGTTATATGCGTACACCTAAAATAGAAGCATTGCATCGTGCTATAAATTGATTTAATGAATTTGACAATTGCAGTATCAATTGTTTAGGTTTAGATCAGTCAAGCATTGATTCTAATGCTTGATTAGCTGGTTTTGCAGCCTCTAACTCCTCTTTTACTATAACTACTCATAAAAGAAAAAATTCTACTAGAGTTCTGTTAAATTTTAAATTAATGGTGAATTTTGTTATTCCTAATACTGAAAAGGAAGAATGATACGGTTCAGTTTATTTTTCACTATTTAGTAAAATAAGCGAATACTTAAATACAAGCTTTATCTCAAAAACTAAACACTCAAATATTATAAAATATACTTTTATATTATTTGCTTATGTCCCTGAGAGTCAAGATATGCTTATTAAGTATTTCAGCAAATTCCCATTACTAGGAGAAATTTCTCTAGATTACAAACACTGGTGTGAAGTTTTATCTAATAAAAATAATTCTAAAGGAGTTGAAAATTTAAAGATGCATACCCTAAGTAGAAATAATCTATTAGGTAATAATTTATGTTATTATTTACCTAATTTAAGTCTAAGTAACAAAAGAAATTACTCCTGCCGGCAGGTCCTCTAATTTACAAGGAAAAAGAAAATCAAATATATATTTATCCACATGCACAGACTTAGTTGTTTGAGGAGAAAACCTACCGTCTGGAGTAGGATGAGGTAGACATACTAAACAAGAAAGAGAAATGATTGTTATACCATCATTTCAATATTCTGTTATAGTAGGATTATTATTATCTGACGGGTGACTAGTTATACCTAGTGCTACTAACATTAGTCCACGGCTAGGTTTATCTCAATCATTAAGCCATTTCAAGTATGTTTGATTTGTCTTTAATGCTTTATCCCTTTATTGTGATAGATTTCCTGTTCTTCGTGAACGTAAAAGAGGCTGCCTTTTTTTTTCTTCTTTTTTTTATTTTAATATTTATTTATTTTTTATATTTATTTTATATTTAAATAAAAAAAAAAGAAAAAAATAGGAAAACACATTGATGTGTCGATGTTGTTACCAGAGCATTACCTTGCTTTTCTGAAATATATTCTTTATTTTATGTTAACAAAAAAAAAGTAATACCTCATAATATTTATGAATTATTTACTCCTGTTGCTTTTGCCCATCTAATTATGGGTGATGGAGGTTTCAAAAGTAAAGGTATTTTTCTTTGTACTGATTCTTATTCTATTCAGGATGTATTACGGTTAATGAATGTATTAATAATACGTTATGATTTAAAATGTACTCTTCATAAATCTTATGCAGGTTACAGAATCTATATTTCTAGAAATTCCTCCTTTTTTTTTCTTTTTTTTTTAATCAACAAATTAACTTTTTAATAATAAATATATATTTATTAATAAAAAAAAGAAAAAAAAAATAGGCTTTAGCTGGGAAAAGTAGTAGAAATAGTTAAACCACATCTTATTCCTAGTATGTATTATAAAGTAGGTATAGTATAATGATTTATTATTTAACTCCTTTTTTTGCCTAAATATAAAGATATTACTTTATTTTATTCGGCTCTAAAAGAATAAAAAAAAATAAACAATTAATAGATGCTGATTCATGAAAACAGTTATTAATAAATAAATTAAGCGTAGTCATTTTCTCAGAAAAACATGAGGCGAGGGCAAAACTTTAAATCAGTTACCTGATGATTTGTTATTAATATTTTGTTTTTTTTTTGTCTCCCCTCTGCGAAGCGACTCCTCATACCTCCCCTCTGCGAAGCGACTCCTCAATTAATTGAGGAGTCGCTTCGCAGAGGGGAGACTAATTGAGGAGTCGCTTCGCAGAGGGGAGGTGGAAATTTTTCTATTTCTTTAATTAATAGAAAGAAAAGAGGACAAATTACAAGTAAAAGAGTACAAGCTTTTTTCCTAAATTTTTTCCTTTTTTTTTATAATGATAATCTATCTATATAGGTAAAGCTAAAATTATTTATTAAAAAAAAAAGGAAAAAATTAATTGAAATAAGACAAACTTATCATCGTGATGCTTCAGTAGAACAAGGAGGAACCAGTTATTTTACTATATTAAGTAAAATAGCTACATATTTAGGTGTAAATTTGTTATCTAGAACTAGGGAACAAAAAGATAAAGTGTTTTATGCCTTTATGGTTATATCTCATAGTGCAGCAAGTCATACTAAAGTCATAAGTTATTTTGATCGTTTTCCTAAGTATTCTTCTAAATATTTGGCTTACAAAGATTGATCTTTTGTGGTAGAACAAACTAGATTACGTGCTGGTAAAGCTTTAACCCAAAAAGAGATCTCAGAGGTTGAAATGATTAAAGCACAATTTAACAGTAAACGTAAATCGTTTGATTTTTCACACTTAGAAAAGATAATATAATACTCTGATTATCTTAGCGATTTTATTCGCTATATTTTATATTGTATTTTTATAAGAAATTGCCGTGGGTAGTAGTAATATTACCTTTATTACATAACTATGTGCGGGAAACTCCTAAAGTCTTTTTATAAGAGTTGTGAAAACTTTTTAGTACAAATTACTCCCTTTTTTTTTCTTTTTTTTTTTTAATCAACAAATTAACTTTTTAATAATAAATATATATTTATTAATAAAAAAAAGAAAAAAAAATAGGCAGTTATAAAAAAAGAAAAAAAAAAATAAAAATAAAAATAATAATAAATAAAGAAATTATCTTCTTTTTTTTTTTTTTCTTTTTTTATTGAAGCGTACACAACATTAAATAGTAAAAAGAATATTTTTTATAAGCTTTTTATAAAAAAAATGGACAATCCGCAGGAAACGAAGAAAATTTTTATTATTTTTCTAGGATCCTCAGAGACTATACGTTATGCTCCTTAAGGATGAATATATAGTCCAAATATAACCTAACGGTTATAACAAATTGAATTTCTTATTACCTCTTATAGTAGGGGGTCCAGACATTATTCTCTGTTTAAGTGTCGTGAGTAAATCTCACCTAGTCGTAAAAAAAACATAGTGACGGTATAGCGAAACATGAGTAAATTTAACGACCGGACATGGTGAAAACGGTTAACAACCCTCTGGTTGAAGACCGTCGGTGACTATAAACATCGCTACAGACTGGTTCACCTACGTAGAGCTGAAATACTCGCGAATGTACAGTCGGAACTTAGTATCAGCTTAACAAAACTGATTGATGTGAAGGGTCTTACTATATAAAGTAGGAAGTGTACAGAGCACTAGAAAACATCTGTGGGGCCTTTTTTTTTCTTTTTTTTTTATTTTAATATTTATTTATTTTTTATATTTATTTTATATTTAAATAAAAAAAAAAGAAAAAAATAGGCCGCCCACTTAAGATAACTAAGTTTGGGCAAAAGTAAAACAAGTTTTACCTCGCTTTGGTAAATGACAATTAAGTTTTAATTGTTTAAATAAAATTAAAAAATTCTCTACTGGGAATTGTAAAAATGAGATACATCTTGGTTCTTATCTAGCTGGTCTTTTTGAAGGAGACGGACATATCTCCATTAGTAAACCTAGTTCAAAGGTTAAGAATCTATCTCTGTCTATTACTTTTCATTTAAAAGATTTACCGTTAGCTGAACGGTTAAAAGATGCTCTCGGGTATGGGTGAATTAGAATTAAAAAGAACGAAAACGCATGCGTTTTAACGTTCCACACTATAGATGGATTAATCTATGTAGTATCTTTAATGAATTCTTACTTGAGAACTCCTAAATTAAAAAAATTTAATGATTTAATTGATATATTAAACCAAAATAAGGGTTTAACTATTAATAAATACTCTGTTCAAACACAAGATTTTAGTAAAGATGCTTGATTAGCAGGGTTTATAGACGCAGATGGTTCATTTGGTATTATTTATACTAAGAAAGAAACTGATGAATCAGGTAAAACTACTAAAAAAAGAAAAGTGGCGTGTAGATTAAGAATAGAACAAAGAATGGTTGATCCTAACACTAATGAAAGTTACGAACCTTTATTTAATAATATTGCACTGTTTTTAGGTGTTAATTTGGTAGTAGTAACTAGAAATACTGGTAAACAGTATTTTAATATAACAGTTAAAAGCAGAGAAAGCATTAGTGTTGTTAAAAATTATTTAAACACATATCCATTATTTAGCTCTAAATATCTTGATTTTTTAGATTGGGAGAAAGTTGTAGATCTTATACTTCGTCAGACTCATTATGAGGAAGAAAATTCTGATCTAATTGAAGAGCTAAAAAGTGGTATGAATAACAGTAGAACTAATATAAATTGAACTCATTTACATAAACTCGGTATTAAAAAAAAGGACCTCATTGGGTTGAATATAAGGTATTATAATAATAATTTAAAAGATAATAAATTTAAGGGTTATTTAGCCGGTCTCTTTGAAGGAGATGGGCATATTTGAATTCAAAAACCTAGTGAAAAAAAGAAACACAATCCAAGATTTTGTATAACTTTTAGCATGAAAAATGAACCATTAGCTAAAAAATTATTAGAACTAATAGGATCAGGATTTATAAGATATAAATTACAAGATAATGCTTGTGTGTTAGTTGTTTCACCCGTTATAGGTTTAAAGAAAGTAGTTCATTTATTAAATGGTGAATTAAGAACACCTGCTTTGTGGTGTGGGATATCACATGTTGTGGGTGAAAAACTATCAAACTCCGGGGACTACTTAAAGCTTACGCTACTAAGCCAGATGCGAAAGTATTTGTGTGGCTGAACTAATTACTCAGGTATAGTAAAAATCCGTAAGATGATGGAAACTGAAATAGGGAATCGCGGATCTAAGTCAATAGTATGTTTAACATTATTTCATCCCAGCCAAACTAAACATATTATTGTAAAAGAGCAACGAGTAGACGGTAGTTGATACTTTAAAGACTTCGGTCCGACAAATAGTCGTACAAATTGGTCTAAGGGGCTAAATAGGACAAAAATTCAAAAGTATTTAAGGTGTACTCTAATGGGTTTCGAAAGAAGTTATCAAATTAGAATCCTTTCTAATCAACTAAATAACGTAAGATTTTACTCTTCAACTAATAAGGCGGAGACTCATTCCAATATTAATCCTTGATTCTTAACAGGTTTTGCAGATGGGGAAGCAAGTTTTTTAGTTAATATTTATAAAAGTAGTTCTCATATAAGCGGTTGAGGAGCTCGTGCTACTTTTCAAATAGGGCTACACAAAAAAGATATATCTGTTCTTAATGATATTAAAAATTATTTTGGAGTAGGAAGTGTAGCTATAAAAACTAAGGGTTGTGTTTTTTATGTGCAAGCTATTAAAGATTTGGATGTTATATTAAATCATTTTGATCGTTATCCCTTAGTTACTAAAAAGCATGCTGACTATCTTTTATTTAAATTGGCTATAAACTTAATTAAAGAAAAAGCACATTTAAATTCAGAAGGGTTACGTAAACTTGTAGCAATTAGAGCATCTCTTAATTGAGGTCTTCCTTCTGATTTAGAGGCAGCCTTTCCGGGGGTTATTCCTTATCCTAGACCTGAAGTTTCTGATATTTCAATTAAGGATCCTCAATGGTTAGTAGGGTTTGTTAGTGGTGAAGGATGCTTCCTTGTAAAGATTACTAAAGCTGTTACTCATCGTTCAGGTTACCAAGTAAGTTTAATTTTTAAACTAGTTCAACACTCTAGAGATGAACAACTGATAAAATCTTTAGTAAACTATTTAGGATGTGGTGTAATTTCTCAATTTGATTCTGCTACAGAATACAGGGTAACTAAATTTAGTGATTTAACTGACAAAATTATTCCTTTATTTCAAAAAATTCCAGTACAAGGAGTAAAATTTTTAGATTATATGGATTTTGTCAGAGTTATGGAATTAATGAATAATAAACTCCATTTAACTCCAGAAGGGTTAGAACAAATTAAATTTATAAAAAAAAATATGAATAAAGGAAGAGAGAATAATGAGGATGTAACTCCTCGGAGCCTTTTAGATCCTTAGGAGGAGTTTATCTTTTATTTAGTTGTAAGATAAATCAGATTGTCGTGAAAATACATCAACTTCATAATTTAATAGACTGGTTAAACCAAAACCATAGCACAAATATAACTAAATTGCCATTGAAAGATAGTTCTTTATCTGAAAATGGTTGATTAAGTGGATTTATAGATTCAGATGGTAGTTTTTCTGTACAACATACTAAACTAGAAAACGGTGCAAAGAAAAGAAAGATATCTTGCAGATTAAGAATTGAGCAAAGAATGTTAGATCCTAGAACTAATGATAGTTATTCAAAAGTTTTAACAGATATATCTAATTTCCTTAATTGTACATTATTGACTAGAAAACAGAAGTCTACAGGTAATGAATACTATACTTTAACAGCTTCAAGTAGAATGTCTCTAGATATAATAGTAAATTATTTAGGAAAATATCCACTATTTTCAAGTAAGTATTTAGATTATAAAGATTGAAAGGAAATAGTATTATTAATATTTGAAAAGAAACCGGGGGTTTGATCAGATGAAGATCTTTCATATGCAGCTTTAAAAAAAGACAATATGAACACTAAAAGAACTCCTTTTAATTGAGATCATTTAGAGTTATTGTCTCAAACTTCTCCTAACAAGGTTGTAGCTAAATACCCTTATAATTCTCCTTTTTCTAGGCTCTGCCTTGCTTTAGCATGGCAAGCCAAGCTAAAAGCTAGTTTAAATAAATCAAGCAGAGACATATCTATTTTTAAACGTCCCCTAGCAAATGCACCCATAAGTATGAGGGGACTAAATAAAATAAATAGTATTAGAGAATATTCAACAATCAACAAAATCAGCTTATCTACCTCCGAATTTTCAAATAATAAACATACTATGGAAAATTCTTATGTTTCAGGGTTTTGTGATGTAGATTCTTCTTTTACAGTAAGTGTTTTAAAAAAATCCAATATGAAGATAGGTTGAACAGTTTTAGCTAGATTAATTATAACTTTACATAAAAAGGATGTAGATTTATTATATCGAATACAATCTTGTCTAGGTGATGTTGGAACTATTACTGTAAGGAATAATTCCGATGTTGTCGATTTTGTTGTTGGATCAGTAGGGGATTTAGTTAACAAAGTTATTCCGTTCTTTTTAAAGTATCCTTTAATTACTCGTAAGCGAGCTGATTTTATTATATTTAATAAAATTGTAGAATTAATGGATCAAAAAGAGCATCTTACTCTAGAAGGTTTACAAAAGATTGTTAATTTAAAAGCTTCTATGAATAAAGGATTGACGGACTCGTTAAAGCAAGCTTTCCCTGAGACTAAACCAATACCACGGCCTGTTATAGATAAATCTTTATGTATAATTAATCCGTGATGGTTGGCTGGTTTCATAGACGGTGAGGGTAGTTTTTCAGTAAGTATTAGCAAATCCTCTAGCCATAATACTGGCCACCAAGTATCTTTAATTTTTCAAATTAGTCAACATCTAATAGATGTCGAATTAATGGAAAATATAGTAAAGTATTTGCAAGTAGGAAAATTGATACTTAGAAATAGTCACCCTCTTGTCGTTTATCAAGTAAAGAGGTTTTCTGAGATCGAAGAAAAGATTATCCCGTTCTTAAATAAATATCCTCTTCAGAGTATAAAAAGATTGGAATTTGAAGATTGATATAAAGCAGCTGCGATTATTAAAGCCAAAGGTCATTTAACACTAAAAGGATTAGAGGACATTAAGCAAATTAGAGATAGAATGAATGCAAAAAGATCCTTGTAGTACTCGAAGACCGTTTTTATTCCCTCCTTTTTCTTTATTTCATATGAAATAAAGAAAAAAAGGAGGGAGGAAAGACCTTTAATTTCGTCTTCTTTAAGCTTGTCTGACTTACAATCTTAAATTTACTTCTATGATAAGAGAGAATTTAGTCTATATTTTAATTACCTTTTCCTTACTAAACTTATGTTAGGGCGGGGACTTATTCGAATAATAAGTAGAACTAAGGGAGGTATTTGTAACTTTTTTTCTGTCTCCCCTCTGCGAAGCGACTCCTCATACCTCCCCTCTGCGAAGCGACTCCTCAATTAATTGAGGAGTCGCTTCGCAGAGGGGAGACTAATTGAGGAGTCGCTTCGCAGAGGGGAGATGGAACAGAAGAAGGTATAGATAAAACAGAATCTGTAAGAAATGGTATGAATAGACAAAGAACTCACTTTACTTGAGATCACTTAAATGTATTATTTATATAAATATATATTACTATATTTTTATATTTAAACCCTAAACCAGGGAATGCCGTTAAAGAGTGTAAACTCTTTAATTATGACTTCGCTATAGGCATGGAATTTCTCGATTTTGGAATTAATTTTCCAGTTAACAGATACATAGACACCTAATTGGAGTTATAAACTTCTAAAGTTGTATTTTCAACTGAATTAGTCGTAACACTTATGTATACATGGGAAGAATATGCAGGAAACCAAAGTAATTTATTGCTGCGCACGCCTCCTTATATTTTTTTTGCTTTGCCTGCCACCTAACTTTTTTTTTTTGCTCATACGAAGTATGGTCAGCAGGCGAGAGGGGGTTTAAATTATGAGTAGGATCCTCAGAGACTACACGCGAAGCCCCTTATTTTTATATACTAAGGGTGAAGACATAGTCCGTGCAGGTAGGAAACTACTTGTTAAACTTATTATAACGATTAAAAGGAAGGTGAATTATAGTATTTTTTATTATTAATGTTATACTTTTTTTTTTCATTTGACTCTAACCATATATATGGTTAGATGTTATATGGAGAATTTTGAATTGATGTTTGCTTACTTGGTTAAGTTAGACAACATTATAGTAACACTATCTAGTAGAATATACTCTACTACATTTCTTTATTTATTGAATATTTGATTTAAAGATGTAAGTTTTCTTTATAAATTTCTTATGTTTTCTATGACTATAACATCTATAGGAATAGTGGCTGATTTAACTACATCAAATAAAGGGTGTACTGAACTCCCTATCTTCTATTTATCTGCCCGAGACTGTTTTAAATACCCGGATATGGCAGACAAATTAGAATTAGAGCGGGAATTTTTTATACACCTTAGATCTTTAACCGGTGATTATAGGTCTCATGTTACATTAAGTAACATTGGGATAAATATAACTGGTAATCATCCCATGAAGGCAGATCTTATAAGGTTTTTACAGACAAGTGACTGTGATGCCGGGATAAGGTATAGGGCTAGACCGGATCGATTATCTGCTATAGCAATTAACTCCGATTTAATAAATGCACTTAGAAGTGTACCTACAGGTACAATGTTCTAAGTATAATAGTTAGCGATTCCCAAGACTAAATAATATATCATTTTGATTACTTCCACCTAGTTTAATATTATTTTTATTTGCAAGTAGTATTGAGAACGGTGCGGGTACAGGTTGAACTCTTAAAAAAGGTAAGGAGTTGCTTTGAGGTAACTCAGAGGCAATAAAACTCTACTCGATGCATGAAACTCTTGAGGCTTTTTTAGCCGGGGTTATTTACTACTCGTTAATGTTTAAATTAGCAGTTAAAAGGTTGATAACCTTCTTATTTTTATCATTTAAAATGGGATCAAGACAATATGCCTGGGATCCAACATTAAAAATGTTTAGTACCCATCAGAGACTAAACGTAGAGTATCCAAATAATAAAAAATATGACCATTCAAGGTCAATTAATAAATCTAAATATTCTGAAAACGGAGATATTTTTAATCAATGATTAGTAGGTGTTACTGATGGGGACGGTAGTTTTACTATCTCTAGATTGTCGGAGGGTAAATGAACTCTTTTCTTTAAAATAACTCAAAGTACTTATAATCTAAGAATGTTGTATTTTATAAAAAAACAATTAGGTGCTGGTTCAGTATACACAACTGCAAATAATCAAAAAGCAGATTTTAGAATAAGAGATAGAAAAACTATTGGTTCTATAATTATACCTATTTTTGAAAAATATCCTTTGTTAACTAGTAAATATCACTCATATGAAAAATTCAAAAAAGCTTACTATATATTAGAGAATACTGATATATCCACTAAAGAAAAAGATAGTTTATTATTAGGATTGCAAAGTGAACAATTACCAAATAATTATATCTCACCTGCTTGAAAAATAGTAAATTCAACTATTAATAATACTAATGAGGCTAAATTAGTTATGAGTAAACCTTGACTTATCGGTTTCACAGAAGCAGAAGGTAGCTTCTATCTTGTAAGTAAAGATCCTACTAGAATTGTACATGCTTTTGAAATAACTCAAAAATTGGACATTATTGTTTTAAAAGCTATATCTCTTATTTTGGGTATAGGTTTAGCTAATAAAAAAACATATAATACTGTAGTAACTACAAATTCTCGTGCTATTTCCAATATAATAGATTATTATACAAATACGTGTAAAGGGATGAAAGCTGTGGAATTTAGAATATGAGCAAGATCTTATGTAAAACATAAAGGAAATTTTGATAAGTTACAAAAAATAAGAATAATTATTAGAAATCTTAGATCTATTAGATTAGATAAAGATTTTAATGATAAAAATAAAGATTAATAAATATTATTTGGATAAAGACATAGTCCAATCCATCGTGTGAATGATGGACATAACGATAGTATTTCTATTAAATTGAAGGATTATTAAGCTAATAGCTAATAAAAATTCTAAACACTTAATTAGAAATATGAGGTTATAAATATAATTGTTACCCTCCTGCCGAATGATTTGGGGAATCATTCATGTGGGAAAAACTACCAAATTCCGGGGACACTCTAGAACTTCTTATACCAAGCTGTGGTTGAAAAGCTATAAGTGGATGAACTAATCCTTCATGTAAGGTAACAAGTCAGAAGGCTTACGAAAGTAACGTGGGTTATCGCGGATCTAAATTAGGAATATCCAAGTATATTCCTGAAAAAGAGCAACGAGTATACGGTAGTTGGCCAGGTAATATCTTACCTAGTTTAAGATATACTCTAACGGGTTCCGAAAGGAATTATCAAATAAAAACCCCTTCTAACCAAATGAAGTTAGCGTTAACCCCTCCGGAGAAAATTTTCTTCAATATCACCGACATCTTCAGTTAAAGATTCTGCCATTGAGGCAGTTATAAAAAAAGAAAAAAAAAAATAAGATAATGTCTTTTTTATTTATTATTATTTTTATTTTTTTTTTTTTTCTTTTTTTATTAGTGCTTTTCACCCTTGGTTTCTCACAGGATTTGTTGACGGAGAGGGTTCGTTTATGATTAAAGTTAGAAGAAACCCCAAGTACCGTACAGGTTTTTTAGTCGAAGCGGGTTTTTCAATAACTTTACATAAAAAAGATCTCCTGATCTTACAAGAGATCCAATCTTATTTCGGAGTGGGTAGTATAAGGAATGACGTAAATGATTTGGTAAAGTTTAGAGTCGAGTCTGTAAAGGACATTGTTAACAAAATAATTCCACATTTTGAAAAATACCCTTTAATAACTCAGAAGTTAGCAGATTATCTTCTATTCAAAGATGTTGTTAACATGATGGTAAGTAAAGAGCATTTAACTAAGGAGGGTTTAAATAAAATTGTATCAATTAAGGCTGCGATTAATCTAGGCTTACCTGTTGAATTGCAACATTCTTTTCTTGACATTATACCTGTGTCGAGACCTTTGGTGCAAAATAAAACAGTACCAGATGACCAGTGAATTGCTGGATTCACTTCCGCTGAAGGTTGTTTCAAAATAACTCTAGTGAAACGACCTAATAGAAAGATAGATCAAGTATACTTAGTGTTCCAAATTACTCAACATTCTCGGGATGATAAACTACTGGAGAGTTTTATTTCCTATTTTGGGTGCGGAATATTAGAAAAATACGCTTGACAATTTGCATGATAAATTTTATTGCCGTGTTATCAGGAGTACAAAGTCATAGTGGTCCAAGTGTTGACTTAGCTATATTTGCTTTACACTTATCTGGTATTAGCTCACTTTTAGGAGCTATCAACTTAGAGTTCTCTACATTCTTTTTATTGTTATTTAATTATGCAAATTATTTTAATAAGTTTAACTATTCTAATTTGGGATTTTACAGTGAGAACTTTAGATTAACTGCTCTCCTTCGTTTCTTTTTTTTTATTTTTTTTATTAATAAATATTTATTTATTATTAAAAAGTTAATTTATTGAAAAAAAAAAAATAAAAAAAAGAAAGAAAACAGTGAGCCTAATTCTGAAGTGGATCCGAGCCCGACATTGTTTACACAGCAGGGTAGTGGTCATAGTGATAACGATCCAGATCCTGAAATGGAACCACCTAAAGACCCCAAGAAAAAAAAAGACTGAGGTCTTATTTTAGGTAGAAAAGGTGATAGTGTTTATGCTCATGAGTTAGCCAAAGCTCAAATTAGATGTGGTAAACCTGTATCTGTAAAGGTATTAAATGAAATATTAGCTTACTCTAACATATTAGTTAGTGAAGAGACATTTAACTCTTTAATTAATATTCCTAGATTAGTCTTTAATGATTTACATCAAAAAGCAACTAGAAGTTTAATTGAGGAGAAACTAGGTTTACCTCATAGTAAAATACAACAACGAGGTGTTTATATTTTTACTTGTATAGACACAAACCAAAAATATGTAGGTTCATCCTCTATCTTGGCTTTAAGATTAAGGGGTTACTTAAATAAAACACATAAAACTATAGGTAAACTAATTCCTTTAATAGAAGAAAAAGGTTTATCTCGTTTTAGATTAGAAGTAATATGTTTACCTTATTACCCTGAATTTAAACCAGAAATAGTTTTAGAGCAGTATTTTTTATTGGACCCTAGTTTTAATTTGAATAATATAAAGGTTGCAAACAATCCTAGCGGATCGACAGCTAAGCCTTTGTATTTATACAATAGGGACAAATCTATACTTTATTATTTTACTTTACAACAAAAAGATTTTATATCTAAACTTAATATTAGTCATTTTACCTTTACTAAACATCTTACTAAGGGTAGTTATTATTTAGGTAAATATCTATTCTTAAGAGAACGGATAGATAGAGCCAAAGTTACCGAGATGACTCTACCAGAAATAGCTATAATGTTACAACAAGATAGAGTTAAGTTTAATAGAAATAAACCGCTTAATAGTTTAAGTAAATCAGTGTTATTAATCAATACTGAAAGTAAAGAGGAGATTCTATTTGAAAGTTTAGGTAAATGTGTAAAATTTTTTCAAAGTAAAGGTTACCCTGTTTCTCAATCAACAATAGTTAAGAGGTTAGACACAAATATAACTTATCGCGGATATATTTGTAAAACTCTTGTAAAATAATATAATTATTTATAATAAAAATCAGTAGTAGTTATGAGGTTGATATAAAAGTTACAACAAATTGCTGGGAGTAGTATAACTCTAGATAGTTATTACTTAATCAGCAGGAAAGCTATGATGTTACACATACATTTGTAACTAGTAGAATCTTCAGAGACTAGACGTTATAAACCGCGTCGATTAATCGATGCGCTTAAGGTATAGTCCAACCATAATAGTAATATTATGTTAATTTTAAGTATAAAGTCGTTGGGTGGTTTCGACTTATCCCATCTAAAACGACTAAGGTTAAGCGTATTCCAGTATTATCTGATACCTTAATAAATTAATGTCATAACTTTCCACCCAAAGGGAGAGTATATCACCAGCTATTACTTATAGCAAGATGGATACTCAGAAGAGAGATATTACAAGAGAGAATAAGGGTAAATGTGGTATCTATCGTATAATTAACAATGAAAGTGGTAAATGTTATGTTGGATCAAGTATTAACCTAACTGTGCGGTTTTACATGTACTTTAATTTGTATCATATAACTAATCGTAAAGATAGCGTTATTTGTAGAGCCCTATTAAAATATGGTTACTCTAAATTTTCTCTTTAAATATTAGAGTATTGTAGCCCTGAAATTGTAATTAAGAGAGAGCAATATTATATTGATCTATACAAACCTGAGTATAATGTATTAAAAGTAGCCGGTTCATCTTTAGAACGTAAAATCTCAGAAGCTGCTAAGGCAAAGATCTCGGTGGCTAAACTTGGTGTTAAACCGAGCAGTGTAGCTCTTATAAAACTAAGAGCGCATCTGGCAGAACTTAACTTAAGTAAGGCGCTGAAAGTTAAAGTTGTAGATCTAACTACTAATGATACTACTATTTATGATACTATACCTCAGGCAGCGACTGCCCTTAATTGTTCTACAACAACAATTAGTCTACCCCTGCTTTTAAGCAGGGGCCTGCTTTGCAGGGGACAACCGCCTGCTTTGCAGGCGGTTGTCTTTATGATAAAAAATTGTCTTTAGAAAACAACATACCTTTTAGAAAGAGATATCTTATTAAAATTATAAGATAAATTAAAATTCTTCTACCCTCTCTTGCTCTCTTCCAGTTAATACCAATAAGCAAAGATCCCTTATCTTTTTTTTTTACCTACTAATACCGTAAAGGAAAACAAGAAAAGGAGAGGTACGCTTTTAGGTAGGTATGTCAGGAAAAGTCATAACAACTATACTGAATATGAGAGCCCCAGGAATAAGACTACACAAACTAGCCTTATTTGGATGAGCTGTAGTAGTTACAGCTGTTTTATTATTATTATCTCTACCTGTTTTAGCCGGTGCAATTACTATGGTTTTAACTGATAGAAATTTTAATACTTCATTTTTTGAAGCAGCGGGAGGAGGTGATCCTATATTATACCAACATCTTTTCTCAAGACTAGTATTTGAAGATTATTTTATATTCTCAACATTACTTATATTTCCTAGTTCTAACCAATCAATCTTTAAAAGATATATATCTAAATTTAATTCTAATTTAAACAATAAGTTTGATTTTTCTGCATTTTATAAGAAATACAATACTCATTTGCCCAATAATAAAATTCCTTCAGAAAACTTTTTAACTTGATTAGTAGGTTTCACTGAAGGAGAAGGTTCTTTTATAGTAAACAATAGAGGAGATTTGGCATTTGTTATTACACTAGCTACAATAGATAAACAAGTTTTAGAATTTATACAAGAAATTCTGGGGTTTGGAAAAGTTATCCGTCAATCGGCTATAACTAGTAGATATGTAACACAAAATAAGAAAGAAATAGACATTTTAGTTAGTTTATTTAATGGTAATCTTGTTTTACCAAAAAGACAAGAAACATTTGATCTTTTCGTTAAAGGGTATAATAAATGAGTCACTAAAGGTAGAATACTATTAGAACCAGTAGTAATTAATAATAGACCCATTCTACCTACTTTAAACGATGCATGGTTTGCAGGATTTACTGACGGAGAAGGTTGTTTTACTTGTTCAATTGGTGAAAAAAGAGGATTTAGTTTCAACTTTAATATTTCTCAAAAGTGAGAAATAAATCTAACAGTATTAGAGCATTTTAGTGTATTATTTAAAAATGGGATTGTTTCTAGACATTCAGAAGAGAATACTTATGAATTTAGATTAGGTGGAGTAAACAATTGTAAAAATGTCTTCTCTTATTTTGATAAATATACATTATATACTAAAAAGTCTTTATCCTATAAATTATGAAAGGATATTCATAATGATCTTGTTAATAAAGATCATCTAGATGAGTCAAAAAGACGAGAAATTATTGAAAGAACTAAGATGATAAATAAATCAAATAATACTAATTCAAAATACTAGGGAAAAAAAGTCAAGGTTTAACGTGCAAGTTATGAAACTATAAAGACAGATGTAAAAAGATATAAGATCTGAAATAGTGAATATTATTATAAGAATATACCTGAGACTTAGTTAATATATATAAGTATTACTTGCAACTCTTAAGTTTAAAGGTTATATTCTTTTATATAAGACTTTAAACGTATTTTATAAATACAAGGAAAAGTAATAAAAATATTAGCGATGCTAGTGCAATTACGGTCAACAAGTTCCTCACTTAAAGACCGACGGTTATTTAAGTGGTCGCTACAGACTGGTTCACTGGTGGGTGTCTGAAATGATGCTTAATGTACAGTCGGTTTCTTCTATCATAGGTGTATGATACACAAGCCCGGAGTTTATACTACCGGTACCTGGATTTAATAAGAGACTTTTTAAAAAGATAAGTTAAATTTGAAGAAATGGATTCTTTGGTCACCCAGAGGTTACAAATGTAGGCCTCTTAACGTTGCCATATGCTGGGACTGCTTCGCTATATAGTTCTAAATACTCCATCTTAAATGATACAGTTAAAAAGTTAGAACAAAGAAGTAAATCAGCAGGTAATAATTTAACTGATAGAACCTCAGAGACTTTACGCGGCGGGATTGTAGTAAATTCAGAACATGTAAAACATATATCAAAACATGTACCTAAACATTTGAAGCCTCTTAATAACGAACAATTAGGTCATTATTTAGCAGGTTTAATAGATGGTGATGGTCATTTCAGTAAAGCTCAACAATTAGTTATAGTATTTAGCTCTCCAGATGCATTTCTTGCTTATTATCTAAAAGAAAAATTAGCTAATTGTAATGTTAAAAAAGTGAAAGATAAAAACGCATATCTTTTAATAGTGTCTAAAAAGGAAGGAATACTAAATGTGCTTAACTTAATAAATGGTAAATTAAGGTCAGAAAATAGATTTAACCAAGTTATTAATAATATATTAAGTCATGATAGATATAAAGGTATAAATATAAATTTTACTATAAACTTAACAGATGATTTTAACAATCATTGGTTAGCAGGTTTTTCTGATGCGGACGCTAGTTTTCAAGTAAAGATTATTAATCGTAATACCAGAAACAAACCAGAAATAAGATTAAATTATCAAATCGATCAAAAGAATAATATATTATTAACGAAAATAAAAAATTATTTAGGTGGTAACATTGGATATAGAAAATCCCAAGATACCTACTATTATGGTTCTACTAGTTTTGGTTCTGCTAAAAATGTTATAGAATATTTTAATCAATTTAATTTACAGTCTAGAAAACATGTAAGTTATTTAAGATGAAGAAAAGTCTATATATTAATACAAGACAGAGAACATTTAACAGATAAAGGGTTAATAAAAATTCTAAGAATAAAGTCCTTAATTAACCATCACCTGCCGGCAGGAAAATACTACAATTCAAGATAAAGTCCTAACAAGAATATAAAAGTTTTTGAGAATTAATTAGAACAGACTTTGATTTAAAGTCGATGCTGTTCTGTTAATCAAAATATTTGCTACATTTTAATTATTCCTGGGTTTGGTATAATTAGTACTACAATTTCAGCTAGCTCTAATAAGAGCGTTTTCGGTTATAAAAAAAATAGCTCTTTAATAAAGGCAGCTTTATTAACGCAACAAACTATATGCAGGGAAGTCAAAGAATTTTTACAATTCATATTACTAAATACTCCCATTTTATGAAATTTTATAGTTTCATTAGTAAAAATTTTAGTAAAGTATGATAATCCGCAGATAACCAAAGCACGAAGTGAAAACTTCAAACTTGGAATAAAAGAATTTTCTAAGTTAAGCATGTTAGTAGGAATTTCAGAGGCCATACGTTTGTTGCCAATATATATAAAATACATCTTTATATTACTTAAAACCTCTTTCTTTACTTTTGTATATACAAAAAGCTCTTCATTAAAAGATATAAATGATAACAATAATATATCTATAAAAGTTAATGATAACAAAAAATCTCACGTTTTTGTTTATACAGCAGTAAAAGATAATGAAGATAAATTTTACGAATGACTAGCAGGAGTTATAGATGGGGACGGGTGTTTTTTATTATCCAAAAAAGGATACGCTAGTTTAGAAATAACTACGCAACTTAGAGATAAAAAAATGTTATATTTAATAAAACAAAAGTTTGGTGGATCAGTAAAACTTTATAGTGGTGATAACTATTTAAGATATAGACTTCATCATAAAACAGGTTTATTATATTTAGTTAATAAAGTTAACGGTTTATTACAAAATCCCATAAGAATTCTTCAATTAGGTAAAATTTGTGAAATTTATAACATAGAATTAAAAGATCCTAAACAATTAACATACTATAATGGTTGATTAGCAGGGTTTTTTGATACTGATGGAAGTATATATTTAAACGATGCTTCTGGTCAAATATTAATAACCGCTACTCAAAAAAACAGATTTATATTGGAAGCTTTAGTAGAATTATATGGAGGTACAATATACCCTATGGTTAAACAAGAAGCATTTAAATGAACTTGTTTTAAAAAGAAGGAAGTATTATCTTTAGTTAATGATTATTTTAAAGTTAATCCTTGTAGATCTGAAAAAATTATGAGAATTAATATGGTTAATAAATTCTATGAACTTAGAAATCTTCATGCACATAAAGCTTTACCTAACTCAGATTTAGGTAAAGCTTGAAAACATTATCTTATACAATGAAATAGTTTAGTATCTAAGTAAGATTGAGATATTGGCAAAGAGATGGTCCAAAACAGTAATAATTTAATAATTATTATTCGTTAGTATTTAGGTATGGTCAAAATTAGGCCCGCATTAAATAATATTTATGCGAATCTCCGCTATATGCTGGGAACCTCTAATGCCTTAAATACTTGTCAAAGTAAAAATTTTAAGGATATTGCAATGAGCAATCAGCAGGAAACCGTAATTAGTCCTAATGTTCTTAGATTCTTAAATCTAAAACCTTTTATATGGAAATATTTCGATTTATTAGGGCTCCTCAGAGACTACACGCGGAGGATCATCCATATAGGATGATTAAGTTATAGTGCAATTTTTTGTGTACGTATTAACTTCGGCTTATCGAAGTTAATAAATGTAAGTTTAAATAAATTATTAAAAAGAGATTTTTCTCGTTTAGCACCTAACTATAATAACCGTTATATTACAAATGGAGTAAAACTTGATCCAATGTGAGTAACAGTTATATGGTCCAAGAAATTTAAGCCAAATGAGGTAAGGGTATTTGGTTAAAAAGGTTAAACATCTTATTAAGTGGTTTATATAATTTTTTAATTCTGGCTTGACCTGCGTGTTTACACAGCAGGAGTAGTATGCAAAGGAGATGAGCAAAATATTATTTAATGCGTATCTCCACTATATGCTGGGAACTCCTTAACAATTAGGTACTAGTATAAGTTATTTACAGTAAAAATTCTAATTGTACTATACGGACAATCAGCAGGAAACCTTAGGAAATCGTCAAAGATTTAATATTTATTAATTTATTTGATATCCACCCTACAAAGGAGAGGGCTCCTCAGAGACTATACGTGGAGGATAAGTTTATTTCTTATTAAGATATAGTCCAAGTTTTGTTGGTAAGTATATACAAACAAAATTGCTATTTAGCATCTATATGGCTAGTACTAGATGTTAGTAATTTAAGTTACTTAATTATAGGAACAGAGTCATTGGATAATTTATATGTGTCTTTTGAACAATTTTGTAAGTATGATATATGTTTAAATTTTTTACCTTTAACTGTTTATTTTAATCCTGATTCTGAAAAGGTATCTATTATATTAGATAACAAGAATAAATCAGGGATTTACCGTTGAGTTAATTTAAAATCAGGTAAAAGTTATATAGGAAGTAGTGTTAACTTGTCTAGAAGATTCACAGAATATTATAGTATAGGTTGACTTACTTACAGGACAAATAGTAGTTCCCTAATTTGCAGAGCCTTGTTAAAATATGGTTATTCTGGCTTTAAATTGGAAATCTTAGAATATTGTGCTTCAGTGGATGTACTTAAAAGAGAGCAATATTATCTAGATCTCTTTAATCCAGAATATAATCTCTTAAAAGTAGCTGGCTCAAGGCTAGGTAGTAAACATACTGAAGCTACTAAGGATAAAATGAGGGGTATTAGAGGCACTATGACTATAAGTCCTGAACGTCGAGCGGCGCTAATAGATAACATACGTAAATTTAATGCTAAACCTATGGAACAAGAGCGTTTAGAAAAACTAAGAGATCATATTTCTAAAATAAATGCCAAACGTGCATTGGCAGTTGAAGTTACTGATACTGAAACAGGAAATATTGTCAAGTATGAGTCTGTTAGGCAAGCAGCTAGAGAGCTGGGTACAACTAGAGAGAGACTTAGTACTATGCTTAAAAATAATAAGCTTTTTAAGGGAAAATATAAATTGTCTACTCTTACCTAGCTCTAGTCACGGATCTATATTTCAGCTGCGATTTAAAAAAAAGAAAAAAAAAACAATTGTAAATTTTTGTTTATTATTATTTTTATTTTTATTTTTATTTTTTTTTTTTCTTTTTTTTTTAGGCCGCCTTTGATTGTGGTCTTTTTTTTTTCTTCTTTTTTTTATTTTAATATTTATTTATTTTTTATATTTATTTTATATTTAAATAAAAAAAAAAGAAAAAAATAGGCAGGTGAATTTAAGATCTAACTTATCTACACCTAGGTGTGATTTCATAGCTCAAGATGTTACTTCCTTATTAAATAAAATAATACCACATTTTTATTTATACCCACTTTTAAATCTAAAGCAAGAGGATTATAATTGTTTTAAAGAGGCTATGTTAATGGTTAAATTAAAAAAACATTTAACCGAAGAAGGTTTAGTTAAAATTAAATCTTTAAATTTAGAAATGAATTCTAACAGGTTGAAATAATTTTTAATATATTTACTTACATGCAAAATCTAGCTATGCTATGATGTCAATTGGAGTATTAGGATTCGTTGTTTGAAGTTGAGTTTTGGCTTCGCCTCTTAGTGATTTGAGGACTTATATTATTTATTTCGCTGTAAGCTGGAACGGTTTAGTGTTAATTGGTACCTTGAATGGTAAAAATTCAATTAGCTATACCAAATCAGCCGGCAATCTGTCCCTATGCTCATCAGAGAGTAAAATACAGAGTGCTTCAGAGACTATACGCGAAACATCTTTTAATTTTTCAACATTTCGTCAGAATTATAATACACTATTTGGAAATGCTGCGCAACATCTATCCAATAACTGATTAACTTGATTTATTGGTTTTGTAGAAGGAGATGGTGCCATCCAAACTTATGCAAATGGTACAAGAGTACGTTTTGTTCTTACTCAAAAGGAAAGTGCTATCCTTTTCTACATCCAGAAAAAGTTAGGAATTGGTACTGTTAAGCATTTTCCTCAAGGGAAAAGTGGGAATAAAAATGACTTCTACAGATTAATTGTAGATAATCCCTCACATATTCTTCTACTAGCCTTTTTATTTAATGGTAATCTAGCTCTTACTCACAGAATACAACAATTATCTTTGTGAGTTCAAGCTTTAAACAATCGTTTGGGGGCAAATACAATTGTATTGATTAATACTTCTGTTTCAGTTACATTACAAGATGCTTGATTATCTGGTTTCACCGACGCTGAAGGATGTTTTAATGTATCCATAACATCCAATGCAAGATATGCATTAGGTCATGTTATAAAAATGCGTTATCTACTTGATCAGAAGGATAGTACTATCCTTCTGATCATACGAAACCTTTTCGGATTTGGTAAAGTAACTCTTAGATCCAAAACGGACGGTGTTTATCGTTATACAGCTACAGGGTTTAAATCAATGAATGATGTAATATCTTACTTTAAAGTATTTCCATTACTTACTAAAAAAGCCCAATCATTCGATAAGTGATTAACCATTCATAATTTCGTTTCTAATAAATTACATCTCACTGAAGAAGGATTAGCCCAAGTAAGAGTATTACAGAAACAGATTAATATTGAGAATGGTATGACAAAAAAAACAGGATCTGCGCATCCTTAGTGTTATTTATTAAAAGATGAAGATATAGTCCGATTCTCCTTGTTAAAGGAGCGCATACCTATATAGTTATGCGGGTAGATATGAGGAATATCTACTAACATTTTGCATCACATGTATACAGTTGGTTTAGACGTGGATACAAGAGCGTATTTCACAGCCGCAACCTTAATTATCGCAGTACCTACAGGTATTAAAATCTTCTCATGATTAGCAACATGTTACGGTGGATCTTTACATTTAACACCTTCAATGTTATTTGCTTTAGGTTTTGTTTTCATGTTTACAATTGGAGGATTATCAAACCACTTGGCCCTCCCAACTCTTTTTTTTATAAAAAAAGTACTAAAGACTACCATATGCTGGGAACTTCTGACAATGATGCTACTAGGAATTTATTTAATAATTTCAGTAAAAATGCATAATTTTGAACAATCAGCAGGTAACCAACCGATACGTTTTTTTAGTAATAGTATCTTAGTAGGAACCTCAGAGACTAGACGTAGTCCTCATATTTTATTGTGAGAAGATATAGTCCATGTAATAAAATATTCATTTTTTTATTTATATATCCACAATTTCAACTATACCATAACTTCATCTTACTCTAACTTGAGTAGCAATTCAGGTTCAGCTACGCTGGTAGGGGATAACACAAAAAGATTTAAACCTGTAAAAGTTTATAATAACTTTAAAGAAGATAGGGTTCAAATACTAAAAGATCAAAAAGATAAATCCGGTGTTTACTGTTTAATAAACAATACAAATGGCCATTCTTATGTAGGAAGTTCTATAAATTTAGCCTCTAGAATGAGAAATTATCTTAATAATACTTTTTTAAAAAGTAAACAAAATCTTAATATGCCTATTGTTAAAGCTTTACTTAAATATGATCAATCCAATTTTACTCTTTTAATTTTAGAACATGTTGAACCTCAATTTTTAACGATTAGAGAAACTTTTTATATTACATATGTAATGCCTTATTATAATGTATTAAAACAAGGTTATTCTTCATTAGGTTATAAACATACCGAGGAGACTAAGAAGCTATTATCTGATTTGGCTAAGAATAGAACACATTCTGGTAAAACTAAAGGTTTAATAGCTAGGGCTTTAACAGGTGAAAATAATCCTTTTTATAATAAAAGTCATTCTATTGAAAGTAAAGTAAGAATGATTGAAGCTAATTCAGCTTACTCTGTTTATGTTTATAATTCTTTTAAAGAATTATTAGTTATTTTTCCTTCAGTTTTAACTCTAGCTAAATTAATTAAATCTAATCACTCTACATTAGTTAATATTATAAAAGAACAAACTATATTTAGAGGTGAATGGTTTTTAACTAATATACCTTATAGCATAAGTGACATTCCTAGAATAGCCGATTGACAATCAAAAGAGTGTGAAGAATTAGTCTTAGATATTAATAAAAATAGTCATATTAAAAAAGCAGTGTTTGTATATGATACCCATAGAAATTTTATTAATAAGTATGATGGAGTAATGGATGCTAGAAGAGCATTAAATATAAGGCATCTTACTATAAAAGAACATGCTAAGGTAAATGGTGAATATAAAGGGTATATATTTAGCTATGAAAGATTAAAAGATTAATCAAATTTTATTCGTTCGTAAGTGGAATCTATACAATTCGGGTTACTTGTTACAAAGTTAGTGGTTTGTTATTTTTAGGCTCATTTATTTTATTAAAAACTGTAAATAAAAACATACATAATGCATTGGATAGATTAAACCCTAGTAAAGCCTTAAATATATATGAAAATTTCTATAGAGATAGAAAAGAGTTATATAATAAATTTAAGGGAGATAAAAAGGGATATATCTACATGATAGTAAATAAATTAAACGGTAAGTGTTACGTGGGTAGTTCAAGATCTATTAAAGTTAGACTTTATAATTATTTTAACTTAGCCCTTTTAGCAGCACAAGAAGGAAGACCTATTTCAAGTGCTATTTTAAAATATGGACTTCTTAATTTTGCTTTTATTATTTTAGAACAAGTAGATTTAGATTTACATAATTTAGAAGAGCGAGAAACTTATTGAATTAAACTAATAAAACCAGAATATAACGCAGTAAAAGAAGCAGCAAGAAATCATAGTGTACCTCATTTAGAGGAAACTAAATTAAGAATTTCAAAGAGCAGGTCTTCTGGTTCTATACATATTTATGATGAATTAAAAAATTTATTAGTAACAGTTCCTTCTTTAAGGTCCCTTGCAACTTTATTAGGTAATGCTTCCATTACTATATCATTAAAAAGAGCTAGGGTAGATAAATCTTTATTTAGATCTTCATGATATATCTCTAAAGACCCTTTTAATGAAGATGATAAACCTTTAATGGATATTTCTTCCAGTGATTATACAGATTTAATCGAAAAAATGAAGTCCCAAAAACATATTAGAAAAGCCATCTTTGTATTTAAAGATGGTGAATTTATAACTAAATATGATGGAATAATGGCTGTTGAAAAAGCCTTAAATATTTCTCATGATACAATAAAAACTAATATTGAAAAAAATACCACGTACAATGGTTATAGATTTAGTTATCACAGGATTTAGATGACTATTTATCCCTTATGTAATTAGGTGAGTGGTGTAGTTTTAGCTAATGCCTCATTAGATATTGCATTCCACGATACATATTACGTCGTAGCTCATTTCCACTACGTTTTAAGTATGGGTGCAGTATTTGCATTATTTAGTGCATGATACTTCTGAATTCCTAAAATATTAGGGTTAGATTATAACAGAATGTTAGGTAAAGCACATTTCTGAATTTTATTTATAGGGGTTAATGTAAAGGGAAGAATGTCTTTTTTTGACGCAAGCATTACGACAGGAAAAAGATTTAGTCACGATTTGGCAGGTCCTCCCTGCAAAGCAGGGGGTGGTTCACCTAACAATAATTTTGTTATGTTTTTTAATAATGTTCAAGAAAGTAAAAGAGCTATTTATAAAGCTTTAAGAGGAAAATCTGGAGTATATTTATTTATAAATAATATAACTAATGATTTATATGTGGGGAGTAGTATTACTTTATCTAAAAGAATGACTTCTCACTTTTACCTTGCAAACTATGATAAGGCTACAAATATAGTATTAGCTAGAGCAATGAGAAAGTATGGATTAAAAAGTTTCTCTCTGGGTATATTAGAAATTTGTGCTTCAGATACTATAATCTGTTCGGAATTAGAACAAAAATGAATGGATTATTATAAACCTAGATATAATGTCTTAAAAATTGCAGGTAGTTCATCAGGTTTTCGTCACTCTATTGAAACTATTAATAAACTAAAAGAGCTATTCAAAAAGGAAAGTCACCCCAAATACGGTACTGTTAGTTCCCCTGAAACGATAAATGCCATTGCTCAGGGTATTAAAGAATTTTACCTTACTCACAGTCATCCTTCTAAAGGATTAAAAGGTAAACTTTCTCCTCAGTATGGTATTGGTGGTAAATCTGTTTTTTGTTATAACCAAAAGGGTGAAGAATTAATATTCCCATCCATTAATGGAGCTAGACAATATTTCCAAGTTAGATGAACACTTATAAAAAAAAGTATAGACACCGATCAGTGAATAGATTTAAAAGGGGAACCGTGAATTATACAATCTTTACCGCGTCCAACTCGTCAAGAATAAACCCCATTAGCTCCTCTCAATCTTTCTATATGCTGGAAACTCTCACAAGGCTTAAGTACTTAACGATTCTTTTATAATCAGTAAGTAACAATCTTAAGTATATCTAGACAATCGGCAGGAAACCAACAGATAATATTAAATTATCTTAGTAGGATCCCCAGAGACTACATGAAAGAGAAGTTATACTGGAAGCTCCAGTATAGCTTAAGTGATAGTCCACGTTTATATGATAATAAATTTATCATAGTTTTTGTAATGTAACATTTTTCCCTCAACACTTCTTAGGTCTACAAGGAATGCCTAGAAGAATTAGTGACTATCCTGATGCATTTGCAGGGTGAAACTTAATAAGTAGTTTTGGTAGTATTATAAGTGTGGTAGCTACATGACTATTCTTATATATAGTTTATGTACAGTTAGTTGAAGGTAAAGCTACTACAAGATACCCTTGATTAACTCCACAGTTCTATAGTGACTCACTACAAACATTATTAAATAGAAGCTATAATTCGTTAGAATGAGCTTTAAATAGTCCACCTAAACCTCACGCATTTGTTAGTTTACCTATTCAATCTGTGGTTTGCTTACATGGTATTGCGGGTAGATTTTGCCAGTCTTGTTGAAATCTACAAAATGCTCACAAAATAGCTTGCACCCATCACTGAGTAACTTTTACGTATACTGGTGCGTCAAATCTTCCCTGTGATTTTGGTCTACCTATTCATGTAATTACTACAAACGTTGTAGCTTATACTTGTGAGATGTGCCATGCTATTGCTTGCGTTAGCTGTTGTCTTGGATAGTTACTTTTTTTTCCTTTTTTTTTTAATACGTTATACCCAAGCGGAATAAAGCCAAAATAGTAAGGTGTATACGTATTAAGGGATATGTAGTAGACGGTTCTACATTTTGATTGCAGATCAGAAATTAGGGGTTCAATTCCTCCATATCTCTATGTTGTTTTTATAGAACAATATTTTTAATAAACTTAATACCTTCAAGTTTATATTATAATAAGAAAAAGTAAAAGTTAATAAAAGAGTAAAAGGCTAAACCTTTTTATTTCTCAATAAACTACTTTTGCCTAAATTTTTTATAAAAAAATAGGCAGAAGCAAGCAAGGTTAGCTTACTTTTAGCTGCTGGTGCTGGTGAAACCAGGGCCAGGCCCTACTTTAGTAGGGCCTGGCCCTGGCCCTGGCCAGGGCCGCCACTTATCCTTTAATAACTTTTAGATAAAGTATTCACTCTTGTTTTTTTATGATATTTAACTTTAATTGATTTATTATCTAATTTATATTGTTTTTCTAAATAAAATTCCTTGCTCCACACACCATGTTATTTTTTTTTTATAAAAAAATTTTTAGCTGCTGCCGGCCTAAAAAAAAAAGAAAAAAAAAATAAAAATAAAAATAATAATAAACAAAAAAGACATTATCTTATTGTTTTTTTTTTTTCTTTTTTTTAAACCGCTTTATTTTTTTTTTTCTTTTTTTTTAATCAATAAATTAACTTTTTAATATTAAATAAATATTTATTAATAAAAAAAAGAAAAAAAAAATAAGCAGAGCACCCATTTTTCAAATTAGCCTACTTTAAGCTTGTCAGATATAAAGGACTAATTTACCCGTTTAATTTGAAAATTAAGAAGTATAGACAGATATATTAACATAACACATAGGGTATAACTACTTTATAAAAAAGATAAAAGTAATGCATAACAGGTATAAGCTATATATACTTGGCTTTTATACCTTTTTATTTATATGGTATATTTTTAGCTAATAGGTAATTAGCTAAAATTTTTTTAGGTACACTTCCTCCCTTCTCTGCGAAGCAACTCCTCTGCTTTTGATTTTTTACCCCCTGGCCTAGCCCCCTAGTCCCCCCCTCTATCCCCCCCATATATGGGGGGGAGGAAAGGGGGGGTGCAGGGGGCAGAGGCTAAAAAGTAAAAACAGGGAGAGAAGGACTGTCCTTTTTTTCGTGCATGCAGCCAGCCAGCCAGTCAGCACCAATACAAAAATAGCAGGGATAAGGAGACAGCCGAAAATAAGACATGTGGACTATACAGTTGTGTGTGGTGTTATTAAAGATCAAATATACTATGTAGTTTATTTGTTTGCATTACTCCTTTATCCCTCCAGCTTAGCTTTTTTTCTTTTTTTTATCTATAAATTAACTTTTTAATAATAAATATTTATTAATAAAAAAGAAAAAAAAAATAGGAAGAGTCGGAGGGATTAGAAGCAAGCATGGGATGCAAGAAAAAGGATCCGGGGGTGGGAAATTTGTCTTATTAATTTTTATCTATGTTACTTTCACTTTTATTAATAATACCTTTATTAGGTGTATTTACTATTTCTACAGGTATATCTTATAACTTGACGGTTTTAAGTATTAGACGTATTAAAAAAATTGCCTTAACTGCATCTGTTGCGAATCTATTTCTTTCTTTTTTAATTTTTATACTTTTCGACGCCAGTAGTAATCAATTTCAATTTGTACAAGAATACCACGAAATAAGCTCTTTCGATTTTTACTTGGGGTTAGATGGACTATCAGTCTACTTTGTATTACTAACAACTATGATAACTCCTATAGCATTATTAAGTAATTGAAAGTCTATTCAAGATAATGTAAGATCTTATGTTATAATTATACTATTATTAGAAAGCTTATTATTAGCAGTATTTTTAGTATTAGATATATTATTATTTTATGTTTTTTTTGAAAGTATTTTACCCCCGTTGTTTATATTAATAGGTCTATTTGGATCAAATAACAAGGTAAGAGCTAGCTTTTACTTATTCTTATACACATTGTTTCAAAAAAGAAGAGTATTGGCTCTTCTTTTAAATCAGTGTTTAAAAACCAAACTCCGGGGAAGCCCTAAAGCTCTAGTAACCAAAGATAATAGGGAAATTTATTATCCGGCCCGATTAATGCCTCGGGGTATGGTAACATCACTAGAGATCTCAGTAATGAAATGGGTGATTGCGGATCTAAATCAGGCTTTGCCTGTAAAAGAGCAACGAGTAGATGGTTTTTCAATATCACACTTTAATAAATCTAAACTAAATAGTAGCAGATTTTATTATATGAGAGATTATATTGTAAGGTGTACTCTAGTCGCCGGGAAACCGGTTTTAGGGAGAAACACTTCTCTTAGTCATATACAAGGTATAAAACGTGTTTTTATTCATTCTAATTCTATCTCATCTAACTCAATTACACAAATGTTAACCACTCAAGTAAAAACCTTACATTTAATTAATAGCTTAGACCCTTGATTTGTAACAGGTTTCATAGACGCAGAAGGTTCTTTCATATTAGCTCTAACTTCTAGTGACAGATACAAACAAGGTTACCAAGTTAATTTAATTTTTAAGATTAGTTTACACTCTAAAGATTTAGATGTATTAACTAAAATACAGAAATATTTTTGTCCGTCCCTAAAGGGGTCCCTAAAGGGGTGGGTCCGTCCCTAAAGGGGTGGGTCCGTCCCTAAAGGGGTCCCTAAAGGGGTGGGTCCGTCCCTAAAGGGGTCCCTAAAGGGGTGGCGCTTCGCAGGGGGAAACATAGCAAAACATGGTCCTGCCTCAGTACAATATCGTATTACTTCATTTAAAGATATGTGTATATTATTATCTCATTGTGACAGCTATCCTTTAACTAGTCAGAAGCGTATAGATTTTGAATTATTTAAAAAAGCGGCTCTTCTTTTATTTCTTTTTTTTTATCAATAAATTAACTTTTTAATAATAAATAAATATTTATTATTAAAAAAAAAAGAAAAAAAAGAAATAAAAGATAAAAGTCACTTAAAAGATGAAGGATTTAAGGAAATACTAAGTATTAGATCTGCTATGAATCTAGGTTTAACAAGTGCAATTGTCTTTAGCTTTCCCTAATGTTTTACCTCTTTGTAAGCCGCAATTTAAAAATTTAGTTGTTAAAAATCCTTATTGAATTGCAGGTTTTACTAGTGGTGACGGATGTTTTTTCATTTCCATTGCAAAGTCTCCCTTTACAGTATCAGGTTATACTGTTCTGTTGAGATTTCAAATAGCTCAACACAACCGTGATGTTGAACTTATGAAAAGTTTTATAACCTACTTAGAATGTGGAAGAATTGAAGAGAACTCTAAATCATCTATGGTTTATTTTGTAGTTAGTAGATTTGAATATATTATCAAAAAGGTGATACCTTTTTTGATAAATACCCTATCTTTGGTATAAAATCTATGGATTTGAAATCAAATGTGGCTAAATTAAGGCAGGGAAAAGCTCATTTAACTACATAAGGTTTAGAACAGATTCGAACTATAAAAGCGGAAATGAATACTCTAAGAGAGATCGAGTAAGAATAATGATCACTTTTATTTTCCCCAGTGAAGCTGCTTGCTTCTTTTTTTTTTCTTTTTTTATTTTTAGGGTCTGCTTTGCAAGCCACATTTTTTTATTTTCATAATTATTTCATATCTAAAATAAAAAAAGAAAAAAAAAAGAAAGAAAGGGAAACCTGACATTTTAATTAATATATAGTACTATCGTTAATATAATTAAGAGAAAAGTAACTCTAAATTAAAGATATCACAATTATCAGTCCTAGTTTAATAAATATGACAGAATTGTGAGCGTGTTTGGATCATTATTTTTATTGTTATCCATATTAACAATATCTTCAATAATGGGAACTACAGATTTTGAGGCGTTATATAAAACTAATTTTTACTATTCTACACAATTATTCTTATTTATTGGTATTTGTATAGCTTTTGCTATTAAAACACCTGTTATATTTGTAAATGGTTGATTACTTAAAGCACACGTCGAATCCCCCTTAGGTGGAAGTATAATTTTAGCCGCTATTGTATTAAAATTAAGTTTATACGGTATTTTAAGACTTATTCTACCTCTATTACCTAAAGCTACTCTAGACTATACTCCTTTAGTTTATTTAGTTTTAGTTATTACTATTATATATGCGAGTCTTAGTACTTTACGTACTACAGATATAAAGGAATTGGTTGCTTACTCTTCTGTTTGTCATGCAGCTGTTTATGTTTTAGGTATCTTTAGTAACACTATACAAGGTATTGAAGGTGGTATAGTTCTAGGTTTAGCTCACGGTTTAGTCTCATCAGGGCTTTTCATTTGTGCTGGTGGTATTCTTTATGATAGAACACATACTCGTTTAATTACGTATTATAGAGGGATAACTCAGCTTATGCCAGTTTTCTCTATATTGTTCTTTATCCTTTGCCTAGGTAATTCAGGTACACCTTTAACTATAAACTTTGTGGGTGAATTTATGAGTTTATATGGTGCATTCGAGAGACTACCTCTTCTAGGTGCATTAGCTAGTTGTTCTATCGTATTTTCCGCGGCATATACTATATTTATGTTTAATAGAATAGCATTCGGTGGATCTTTTACTAAATATATAGAGAAGTCTATACCTGACTTAAATTTAAGAGAGTTTTATATATTAGCTCTTTTAGTATTATTTACCATTATATTTGGTATATATCCTGCTCCAATATTGGATGGTTTACATTACTCAGCTTCATCTTTAATATATAGTAATTTTAGTTAAAATTATTCTTAGTTATGCTAATTATTCTTAATTCTTACTTACTTTTTAATAGTAATATTATGTTGTGCTTTTAGTCTTGCTTTAAGATAGAGGAATAGAAACTATCTTACTTATAATAAAGCTTTAGTTTAGTTTTTATATAAGTAAAAAAAATAAAGTTTCTTGCAATGCTCACCATGTTTTTTTATTACTTTTTTTTACTTTAATTCTTAATCTGTACCCTGTTTTTACTTTTTAGTAATACTAAAAAGCAAAGCAAGCCTAAAAAGACCAGGAAATAAATTTAGACTCTTTTTACGGTTTTACTTCTTTTTTTTTCTTTTTTTTTTTTTATTAATAAATATTTATTTATTATTAAAAAGTTAATTTAAGGATAAAAAAAAAAGAAAAAAAAAAAAGCAAAAAGAAAAAAGAATTATATAGCTTTAACTTGCCTAGCTACAAATATATATATATATTTAATACATATATCTTTACCGGTAAAGATATATGTATTAAGGGATATGTA
>JANGZZ010000279.1:0-34968 GCA_026225955.1 Clarireedia paspali | reverse complement strand
TAATGTGACGCTCCGCTGGCTCTCCGAGGGCCACTGCCGTGGAGGCAGACTATTTCCGTTTATGTGCGAGTGGTGAGTTTATCACCGATGGCCTTGCCGAGGCCGGAAAGCCATCGTCGATATATGTAGTTATCCTCGACGATATCCCCTGCGAGGTCGGAAACTTTGGCGCTCCTCTAAGAGTTTAGGCTAGATTGAGCAGCGACGGTTCGCAGGTTGATAATAGGAGGTTCGAAAATTCTCGGGTTACTAGAAATAGATATTATTACTATTTCTGGAAATATTCGGAAGACTTCTGATAGTGATACATCGGGGGCAATGTGCAGAATTCTCACGGCGCAATTGTCATCGCTGAATCGTGCCGCGTGGTAGTATAGGTTCCCATGGGCTCTCGAACCGTTGTAGTCAAGATTGACGTTCGGAGCAGCGTAGGACGCGATGGTTGTTGCGTGGTGGACTACATCCATCGTGCGCACAGAGGGCAACGCACGATTCGGAACAGCATATGCTTTACGACTGTTCATCCTCTGGGATGCGATCTCGTATGCAGCAGAGGATGATGTCTCGGTGGCCCGTGGGATCGGCATTGGCACGAGTCGCGTGGATAGGCCAGAGTAGGTACATCTTGATGCGTCCCGTGGGCCGTGGTGGGGGACTCGTGCCGATAGTCTCGAGGCAGGAAGGCATGGCCGGGCGGTGGCTCGACTAGCATGATAAGAGAGTGGTCTTATATGGACGTTATACCGACAACATTCCCCTTTCGGACCACTTGTGCATTAAGCTCCTGTGCAGAGACAGAGGTTTGGTATTTTTACTTATCTTAATCCAAATTAATTAATAACTAGATTCAGTTAATTTTAGACTATTTTTACCTCCAAATCGCAACAATACGAGTATTACGACAAAAAATCGATAATTACCTTTCTATCCAGTACTCAATAATCACTACCTTTTCTCCAAATAAAAATCGTACGATAGAGATAAGCTTATTTATATGATTCTCAGTATATAATTTTTATTTCCACAAAAGGAAGTCGTAGATTCGGAGGACGAAGACTCAACACCTGTACGCGGTGTCCTCTACGAACCTCAAGGCTTTATTCTTGAGAGCTAAGATTGAGTCGCTTTGCTTTATTGTCGCCCCCGACGACGCTATTCGCACCTATGAACGCACTCGACGAATTTTCACAACTTAAATAACTTCACAATACGATCCTCTACTTTCGACCTCTACTTACATATCGTAACTTCGAGCGAAAATATAAAGAGGAACAAGGCGGGCTATAATTATTAATAGGATTTATCTAGGCTAGGGAAAGGAGAAGAGTATAGTTGATATATAGGACCTACGATCGATTTCCGATAAAAGAAGGGCTTTGATTAGATAAGCAAAAAAGGATTACCTTGCAGATTACTGGACACTAGCGATATCTGTTACAGGCTAATTTACTATATAAAGGGAACTAAGAGAGAAGGATCTGAAGCTACTTTTCACTATTGAGAACCCTTTATATACGAGAGAGGAGGAACCTGGAGTAGCTGTTTTCTTTCCTGCGGCTTAAGGGAACTGCTACTTGTCTAAGGAGAAGTCTATCAAGTTAAGAACAATGTAACTGAACAGAGGAGTTTTACTAGTTTCTCCTTTGTAAAATAATTTATACCGCCAGCAGCTATTAGAGCTGCTGGACGACCTACTATAGTCTCGGACTCACACAGGTCGTTAAAAAGAAAAAAGAAAAAAGAAAAAAAAAAGTCGTAGATTCGGCCACTAAAATGGCTTGAATATAGAGAAAACCAAGAAATGGTCCGTGCACCGATATATCTTTGGCGACGCGTCGGAGTTTACAGCTGAGATAAACCTGGCCAGGCTCTCCATTGAGCCTAGTTCCTCCCAACTGTCCTTCTATAAATTTCAAGCCTGTGAGCGATAAAGCTAGTAAATTCACCATGCCTCCATCTGGAACTATGGAGCTTCACAGAGTTGTGGTCCTGGGAGACGGCGGAGTTGGCAAGACGGCTTTGGTGATTCAGGTATATGAGCACTTCGAAATTACCATAGCAAGTCGTCGAAAGATGCTGACCGCAGAAAGTTGTGCCTTAACAACTTTATTGAGACGTATGATCCGACTATAGAGGATATATACCGAAAGGAGGCTATGGTTGATGGAAAATACTGCATTGTTGAAGTTATCGATACGGCTGGGCAAGAAGAATATACAGCGCTGCTCGACGCTTGGATTAAGGATGGCGATGCGTTTGTTCTTGTCTACTCAATCACCTCAGCCAGCTCAATTAGTCGTATGAGACGATTTCATTCACAGATACAGCGAGTCCTGGGGTTGCACGGTGGCGACCAGCAAGTTCCAATATGCCTGGTGGCCAACAAATGCGACAAAGTCACAGAGCGGGAAGTTCCCATCACTGGGGGTATGACGTTAGCGCTGGAATTGGGCATCGATTACTTCGTTGAGACGTCCGCTAAGAACTGTGTCAACGTGGAAAGAGCCTTCTACGATCTCATTCGCGCACTTCGGATCCGGAAGGACATACGTAAATGGCGATACCAAACCAGAACAGGACTTCTCGGATCGTCTCTGATTATTCCTAAAGACGAATGTAAAACATCAGAGGGTCAAGCACGGTTAGCTTCATCACTGCTCTACGCCGCAAGAACAAGAGATTTAAAAGGGCTTGTAAAACTTTTAGACGCTGGTGCTAATATCAATGCACAACCGAATATAACAGGGAGTGCTTTACATGTCACTTCAGCACTTGGGTATAAAGCACTGGTCAGCATGCTTCTGAAAAGAGGGGCAGGAGTAAATGCGCTCGCCACCTCTGGTGTGTCCCCTTTGCAAGAGGCGGCGGCTGGAGGACATCTCGAAGTCGTCAAGTTGCTTTTGCAGAATGGAGCAAAGTGTGATAGTCCCAGTGACGTGAGAGGCACGGCATTACACGCAGCCGCCGCTCGAGGGCGTACCAGTGTCGTTCAGTATTTGCTAAAGTATGGGGCAAGCCCGACCGAGAAGTCAGGTCCTTACGAGTATGCTCTCCATGCAGGTGCATGGTTTGGCTCAGAAGATATTGTAGAAGCACTCCTTAATGCCGGTGCTCGCATTAAGGAGAAGAACTCAGCCGGTTGTACCGCGTTGCATATGTCGGCATTCACAGGAAGCTCACGCGTCCTTTCTTTACTTCTTCAACAAGGCGGGAGCATATACATTAATGAAGATTCAGAAGAGTTTGGGACTGCATTGGACGCCGCAGAAGACAATGGCCATTTTGCAGCTGTTCAGATTCTTGTGAAAAATGGAGCATCAAAGTCAAACAAGCCCTCCAGCAACAGAAGGAATAACAAAGGACCGGGGTATTCCAGCCGGCTTGTATTGGAAATCAACGACTCATCGCGGCGGGACGGGAGTGCTGACAGAGAAGAGGTCTCAGAAGACTCTCCTCTCGTCGGAACTGACATTGTCGCACCAAATTTGGCTGAGGGGATGGATGGCGATGAAATAATAACACCCCAAAAGATCAAACCGAAAATACACGCTATTGGGTTCTCGAAAATCTCAGATCCTCCGAATGCTAAGATTGAGTATGTGCTCAATGTCTTGTATTTCTTCTGTTCTATGCTCTAGCTAACGGCCATAGTATCGTGTTTGTACATGGCCTACAAGGCCATCCGGAGATGACATGGACGTACTACCCTCCAGAGAGGAGAAAGCGGACATTAGCCAGGTGGTTCTTCCGCCGAGATTCGGTGGCAGAACCACACTTTGATCCCGTTTACTGGCCATATGACCTTCTTTCAAAACATGAAGATTTTGCATGCGCTAGAATCTTAACATGGGGGTACGATACCAAGGTCATCACAGAATTCTTCGGAGCAAGCGACCAGCAAAATATCTCTCAACATGGAAATAACCTACTAGTGATGCTACAGCAAGAAAGGAAATCAGATGTATGACTCTAAAATATAGCCGTAGTAGCAAGCGACTAACATGCTATAGCCACGACGGCCACTTATTTTCGTAGCCCATAGCTTAGGGGGTATTGTAGTAAAGATGGCTCTATATCTGTCAAAAGTTTCAACCCACCAACCACAATACCTAGATATATACTCATGTACGACGAGTATTGTCTTTCTTGGTACGCCTCACAGAGGGGCTGGAATTGCAAGCTGGGGGACAATGGCAAGCAATCTAACGAGATTAGCGTTGCAAGGGCCTGCTAGGAAAGTTCTTAAAGGCCTTCGCCCGAACAGTGAGTTATTGGAAAATATCAGACGCTCTTTCCTGCAGATGCTGGAAGATGGGCATATCAGCATCCATTCGTTCTATGAGACTCGTGCTATGCTTGGTGTCCATGGTCTTGATGGCATGGTGAGTTATCAGTACCCCATTCTGTTGGTTATTCTCAGTTTTTAACCTTGGTAAAGGTAGTGCCGTATGAGTCAGCAATTGTCGGCCATGCATCCAAAGAGGTTTCTCTTGGGATTGACGGAAATCATTCTACTATCTGCAAGTTCTCAGGTATTGATGACCCCAGATATATATCGGTATTCGGAGCTTTACAGGATTATCTGAAATATACTATCTCTTCTCAGTCTAATTTGGAGACCTAATAATTAAACAATTTATTAAAGTTATATATTATTGTTTTTTAGATGAATGTAGCGAGTCAGATGTGCGAAAAGTTGTGGGATTCCTCGAAAAGTTGACTATTAATGCTGTTGGTGCTAAGATCACTCTCAATATCTGTCTGTCTGTCAAGAAATGCTTATGTAAGAATAACTTACTTAAGGTTATTTAGCCAGGTGGCAACATTCTGTAGAAATCATCATCAATTTTACTACGGTTCATCACCCAAATAAGATTCAGTTACCTACACACTTAAGCTATAATTCTATCCCTTTTGAGCATAATCTTAACACTGTCAAGCCATTTCTACCCAAAAATCAGCATGAAACAAGAGATACTTGAACTAGCGGTGGAGCAAGAAAAGGAGCACGATGAGGGCATCGCGATATATGTCCATGACAAACTGGCGAAACGGGACGAAAAGATTGAAAACGAAATCCATAAGAAGGCATCTAGTATCTTTATGCAGGTTATACTCGTTGTCGCGATGCTTAATAAAGAATATTACTGCAGCAAAATTGAAGCCATACACCAGAAGCTTGGTGAGTTACCAGAGGATCTCGAACAGGTATTTGAGACTCTCCTAAGCAAAGACAATCAAGATAAGCATGAGACTATATTTCTGCTACAATATGTTTTGTTCGCTAGAAGAGCGCCAAAGCCCGAAGAACTGTACTTTGCTATGCAAGCAGGGACAAATGCACAAAACTTAGGAGCTTGAAATCGATCAGAGGTAACTAGTGAGGTTATCCAGAAACACATCACTAATTCCTCTAAAGGCCTTATCGAGATAGATCCAAGCCTTGCTCTTGAACTGCAAGATCGTTTAATGAGGAACAGATGAGCATGCAATCGTGCCCATATACGCAAGGGGGAGAAGACTGTTCAATTCATCCACGAGTCTGTCAACGACTTCCTCCTTCGAAATCGGAGGCTGCAGACTCTGGACTTGGCGCTGAAGCCAAATCCTATTGGCACTAGTCATGATCGTATAACTGCTTCTTGCATGTCGTACCTCACGATGAGAGAACTAGCGTTACCAAAGGATAGGTCGGAAGTGTAGGATCTCGTGTTCAGCTACCCATTCTTACGGTACACGGCGGCTTACGTTCTAAAACATGCCGAAGAAGCACAAACAGGAAATATGGGACAGAAGGGGTTGTTACAGCTTTTAGAAGAGTATATTGGGATGTTTGAGCGGGTGAGACTGTTCCGCAAGCTCTTCAGGCCCTTCGAACAGTGTGCGTGTTTGGCATGTGAGATACTAGTTTGCTCTGGAACTTCTATGAAAGTTGTGAGAAAGATGTTGACTTAGCTACTCCAGTTTACCATCTGCCACTCTCTCTTATACCAGCTGAATGTCTTCTTGAACAATCATCTGATAATTCAGCTGATTCTCCTCCAACTCAATCCGAAAGTTACCCTTTCAATTGTGATGCCCCCGGTAGAATATATATGTCTCCTTCTCAGCCATTTGTACCTCTGCCTACCCAACCAGTTTATGATTTCTCTACTTAATCGAATGAAACGTTCTATTAGCAGGATAATATCTCTATTAAATCAATGCAATATCCTGCTGATCAATCAGTAGAAAATTTCTTTGATGACAAAGTGGACTACTCGGAGTGGATTCAACATAGGCTGCGGCGTGGGTACCGTGGGTTTTTGGACCTTTCAGCCTATCTATAGGTAACCTATCACGTACTATAAGTAGTTAGAAGAATTGAAACATACCTACACAGAGCTGCACAGTGCTTAGGGGGGTCTGTACAGCCTGCTACACATGATATTCAGGGGTGGCATATACCAGTTGGGTAACTTAGTAGGTATTAGGTGGGTTATTTAGGATGTTCAACCTACCCATGGGTGCTATAACCCACTGGGTATCCACCCACCCACTGGGTTAAAGTCGCAGCCTAGAAAAGGATCCTAAAACTGCCTAGCCCATAGCTAGTAATAGGGCAGTCGAATAAGGATATTCAGATATTGAAACCAATCATACAGTCTCCTAGACCTCTGCAACTTTGTCAATCCACTATTAGCTCTATCCTTTCAGCTTTATCTCATGTGTAGAAATCTCCTGTAGCGTGATCCAAGATTGATTTGCGCTGCCTGTGTTCATTATTTTTTTTTAGAGAATTGATTTGTATTTACATAGTTGATATATATAGATATAAACGATATCCTTTTTTCTATATTAATAAATAAATATATATAACCTCAATATCAGCCACTATATCACTGATCCCACACTTAGCCTTACACTGTGGAGGGAGTAAATGTATTTAGTGAGACTGTAATTACACACCAAATATCCAAGTGCAAGTTTGATATAGATTCCTTAGTCGAGGACAGACTTCAAGTACTGCAATGTTCCTATATCAATACCCGCCTCGGACAAGGGACCTCGCGCAAGCGTCACTTGTGCGAGCATCTTTTTCCGCTTTTGGATATCGATGATTTGCTAGGGGATTGTTAGGATCTTGGTTGTTTAGAAAGTGCGTCCGGTGGAGCGCTTACCTCTTCGAATGAATCCCGCATCAAGTATCTGATCGTAGTGACCTCGCGCTCCTGGCCCACGCGATGGACTCGGCAGAGAGCTTGTTCTTCAATCATTGGGTTCCAGTGCGGTTCGAGAAGATAGACTCGTGAACCAGCTGTGAGATCGAGACTATGTATGGGCTCGAGTCAGTGATAGATAGGGAAGACACGATTTATGAAAAACAACTCAACTCACCCAGCACCACCACAAGTGATGGAAACAAGAATAACACGAACGGAGTCGTTATGCTGGAATGCTCTTAGAGCCTCGCTTCTTTTGGTGAGAGACGTCTTCCCGTCAATTCTCGTGTGTGCGATGCCCGTGTGGTTCAGCATTAATTGGATAATATCAAGCGTGTTGGTCCAGTAGGAAAACACGACACTGGAAAATGTTAGCTGTGCAGGTAGGTAATACGATAGGAGATTTGGTGCGGACCTTTTCTCTGTGGTATTATGCTTGGAAAGATCGGCTACAAGAGCTTTGATCTTCGTAGACATAGATTCGATGGTAGATGCCGTATCGTAATCTGCTACAGGTGTTGCACGTGCTGAATTTGTGCTACTGTCTGGTAAGTCCAGAGTGTCCCTAGGCGATTGACCTATTCCGTCGTCGCTAGTCTGAGAAATGCATAGCTCGCAGATCATCGGGTCGCAAGAGGGCATTTGGCGTCGAGTCTCGATGGCAGACGACACTGAACCCTCGAGAATATCTTCTAGCAGGTTTGCACCGCAATTCAAGCAAGAGGTAACACCACCCAGAATGTTGTTATAAAACGAATCGGAAGCCTCGCCTGGAGACCGACCTCCTTGTGAATTTTGAGTGCGAGATGTTAGGTTAGAAACAGTAGATTGGGCGAGAAGACCATGGTTACAAATCAAACGAAGAATGTTAAGCAGTCTTAAAGCATTGAAAGTTTTCCCACCTTGATTTCCGGAAGAGATAGCTTCCTCTAGTAACATTCTTGATTCGATCTTTGCATCCTCGTACTTCTCTCGTTCAGCTGGCGTGAAGTTGAGATGGTGAATTTCGTCGACTCGAGGCGGAAGCTGAATCACAGCTTTGGTGCGACTGATTGTGATTGCCCTCACCAGAGTTTTGAGTCTCAGAAAACCTTGGGCATCTGCACCGTGACGATTCTGCCACGGTTTAAAGATTTCTTCTTCGAAAGTCTTCTGGTCGGAATAAGGATACACTCGTAGGAATTTGACAATGCTGGCAAAATCTGCGAGCTTGTTTTGGATAGGAGTCCCCGTGATCGCCCATCGCCTTGTTGAACGGAGAGCGTAACACGCTTGGGATAGTTGGCTTTGTGGGTTCTGGATGATATGAGCTGGGCAAGTTAGTATTGCTTGAGCAAATCAAGAGGACAATTGACCTTCATCCAGAATCACACGATGCCAGGTCAACGAAAATATAGATTTCTCGTTTCCCGGCTGTCCGTTGAGTTTCCTCCAGATGGCAGACACCGTGTGATATGTTGTGATGACAACATCGTACTGCCCGAGGGACCCAGAGCCTTTCCTATTTTGACCATGATAGATGCAACGTGTTAATTTGCCCGGTCGAAGATGCCTAAGTAGGTCCAGCACCATGAGAGATTAACCACAGTTTCAGAAGCACTGTTGAAATATCAAGATACTCACAAATGGAATTGCTTTTCCCAAGCTTGTATTACTGTTCTCGCGTTAGTCAGAGAGCAGCAGTCGCTAGTTTCATACGTACACGCCGGAGGCACAATGAGTAAAGTGGTCTTTACGACGGTGGCTGGCATAGAGTTGGGAAGGGTAGGGGTAGGTAGGCACGCCTGGTTGGCTGCAATTAGACATATCATGCTGAGGGTCTTGCCTAGACCCATGTCATCTGCTAGCAGACCTCCCCGGAAATCTGGTGGGGCTTCGTCTGTACTGTATCCACCGACATTATTCGTATAACTTTTCAGGCGTGTTATTCAATGAGCTTTGAACGGGGATTTTGAGTGTTACCTGAATCGCCCCAAGGAATCTTTTTGTCGGCTCCATATGTCACTAGTACCATTCTCCAGGCCCCAGCCTTCCTCCCGACGCACCATAAAAGTCAACGCCTGTTTTTGATGCCTGTGATATCTATTAGCCACTGGTAAGCCTGGCGTTGAGGGGGGGATTTACCGAAATAAAGGAGTTTTCACAGTGACAGGTGCATCGGTCTCTTGCAACGGGATGTCATCCTCCATCAATTGTGCAAGCAAATCTGGTCCAGCTTCTAGTCGCTCAATCTCTAGATCTTCAAGTGCCGAATCGAATGAACCAGTCATGACAGTCTCGCCTGATTGGATGATATGTGGATTCCGGTACGGGACGCGCCGCTCACACCCAAGTGGATCTTGAAGATACATTTTGTGCTTCGATAAGTATTCACCCACCTTTTCCCCAAGGGTCTCTCTGCCGAAGATGATTATGTTCAGAAACCACAACTGCGATGGTTTTCCACATCGTCTGCCGTTCTGACGAGTGTTTCCCCCAGGCGAGGATTCAAATTTTGAATGGCAGTACAGCTGTGTTCTGAGTTCAGCCACGTCTCCCAACTCACACAGTATTCGTGCCGATGTTGGGCATGTTATATCGAAAGTAATTGAACCATAGTCGAGCCTCGAAGAAAGACAGTTGGGCCTATGAAAGTCGACGGGAATGTTTTTCGAATTCGAGCCCAATCCGCACTTGAGATTTGTGGGAATGCCATATAACTGCGTCCAAATTCAATTAGTAGTGAAGGCATGGTTGGAGGCAATTGATTTCGTACGAACCATTCCGTAGCAGCATTCTGATTGCTCCTGCTCAACCCCGCTCAGACCGTCTCCGCTGGCAGATGGATTGGGGCTGGCTAAGAGACGCGCTCCATTTGCAGGATCAGATCTTCCATCATTAGATCCTTCTGTTCCGGAAAGGGATATAGGAGAGCCCGCGAGAGGTGCTAGGGCTGTTTGAATTTGGTGGTCGTTAACGCTGTTGAGCCGCCTACGCTTTGCCGGTCGGGCGCCGTCTGCCCGCACATTCATCTTTCATGACAACAAATAGATAACTTGAACAAGTGTATTTCGAGGGACAATTTAATATATCATTCAAGGTCAGAACTAAAATCTCAGCTGCAACAGTATGATTCGTTTGCCACGTCGACCAGGCAAGTTATGATAAGCCGCCTTGCAGAAAGCCTGCAGCGCCCGCAACGAAGCACAGCCTTGTTGCCAAATTTCCCTTTTCCTCTTCCTCCTCCGAATTTTTCTTGCTCTGGTCATTTATCAGTTTGCTTTCTATCGAATATGGCGAATCCTCAAGCTGTCATCGCTGAAGCATTTGAGAAGCTCAAACGGTCGGTCTCTGAAGAAGATGCCCACAAATTTGCATCGACAGAGCTGAACGATGTCTGGTCGGCTATTCGCGAGATCGACAGTATACAGAGGAAGCGGCTATCAGCCCAGAATCTACGCCGTATCGAACCTCTGTTACGAGGGATCGAAAAGTATACAAAGGTAATCGAGGTCTTGTGTAATGGAACACCTTATATGCCATATATCTGGGTTTGTATTCGCTCGGTCAAGTCAATGAACGAAATGGCTCACGACATTTAGGCACCGATCAAATTGATGCTTGAGGTTCGTATTCCCAACTGCTTCCGAATTTCAAGCTCATCCGGCTACTAGATCGCGAGTCACCATAGGGATGTCTTTGAAGCCCTGCTTTCAGCGTATGCTGATATTGGCGCTGCCCTGCCGCGATTCGACCGCTACAAGAAGGCGTTCGATGATAATCTTGAATTTCAGCACTCTCTTGCTACTGTGTACACTGCAATTCTCGATTTCCATCAACGCGCATACAAATTCTTGCGGCGAAGAGGTAATTGAGCTCCACCTCGGCCTCTTGTTGCGTGCTGATAATCGAAAATAGCATGGCAAGTTATATTTCTTTCTCTCTGGAAAGACTTCGGGAGTCGATTTGACGCCATTATCGATTCTCTAAAGAAACAGCGAGATTTTGTTGATCTCGAGGCAGCATCTTTTGACATCGTCGAAGCGAAAGAGTCGCGTACGAGAATCCAAGATGAGATTCGACAGAGGCAAAAACGAGATCTTGAAATGCTAGAAGAAAAGGAAAGGAATACGAGAATTTCTCATTTACAGTATTCTATTGCATGGCTAGATATGGATGCAAAAATCCAGGACACAGAGTACGAAAGAACGTCAAAAAGACGGCACGATAGAACATGCGAATGGATAGTGAATGAGCCGCAGTTTAAGAGTTGGATAAAGAATGATGCAAAACGTCCGTGTCTTTGGCTTGATGGAAAGCCTGGATCAGGTATGCTATCATTGCCTGTCAAGATAGTGTCGTTGCTAATAACACCACCTAAGGCAAAAGTGTCATGTGTTCGCATATCGTTCAAGTACTTAGGAACACACCAGGTCTGACTGTTTGCTACTACTTTTGTAACAGTCAAGATACTGGCAATGTTTGTCGCCAGATCCTGGCAATTATTGTACTTCAAATTCTCAGTCAGCATCCTGATATTTGTACGCTTATCGCCAACGAGTTCGTCCATCGCGGAGCAAGCTGTGGAATGGCTCAGCTCAAAATTCTGGTGCCACAGCTTCTTGAAATAGTCTCATACACAAGGATCGTTGTTGACGGAATTGACGAATGTTCGAAGGAGAATCAGAAAGCTATATTGAAAGAACTTAATGCTATTTGCACAGGCTCAACAACCAGATGCAAGATCCTTCTCTCGAGTCGCAGAGAGGTGCATATCCATAAAAGGCTTTCTCAACAGCCTCAAATCTCACTGGATGGACGGCCAGAAGTGGACTGGGATATTCGATCTTTCGTGAAGTACAAGATAGCGAAGCTTCGTACATCGGATCAAGATCTATTGAACAGGATTGAATCAGTTTTGGTGGAAAAGGCAAATGGTAAAATTCAACACTATAACAAGGACAGTAATGCTAATTGCTGAGTAGGCATGTTCTTGTGGGTTCGGTTAGTCGTTGATGAACTCAAATACTGTTATAGTGATGCAGCTTTAGAAGAAACGACTACAAGCCTACCAAAGGGCCTCAAAGCAGCGTAAGAAACGTATCCCTGGGTCCAGAAACCACCCGGTCTATTATTGACGGACCTGTAGGTACGGACGTATTATCGACAGGATTATGGATTCTAGTAACTCCAGGAATGCAAGAGATATGGCTATTCGGATTCTGGGATGGATGGCTTGTTCTTACAGGATACTAAAGAGCTATGAAATACTCGATGGTGTCGCTTTTGACGCTTCAAATACTACCCTAACGCCCAAGACGAAAATACAAAAAGAAGTACTAGACCTTTGCCGACCTCTCATTGAAGAGGGTCCTGCTGGTACTGTGAACTTTGTACACTTCTCGGCAAAAGAGTATTCACCCCTCTTCTCATGGCAAGGGACACAAAATTACTGACTCTCATAGATATATCCTTGAAGAAGAGTACCAAGCGGGACGCCCTTTTATATGGCGCGAGAAAGCACATTTGGATATTTCTTTCTCTTGCATAGCCTTCCTCAATTCCTGCATCTCTTTACTACCGAAAAATTCTACAGAAGCTCAAAGGGCTGCCATTATCGTTCAAGGCTTTTCTGGTTTGCAGATCTACGCCGATAGGTTTTGGTACGAACATCTTCTCCTATATTGCGATCTATTGAGACAACATCGAAGTCAATTCTCCATCGGACTTCTGTCTCATCTTCAAATTCTGCTGAGATTTAGGAAAGAAAATTCTCGAGCACCTGTTCGAATATTTAAGGTCACAACGGAGAAGTCTATGATTGAAGACACTAGACTCGAAGCGTTGAATGACTGGCCGGATATCAAGAGGCTAGTCTCGGATGTCATTGAATTCCGAGCCAAGATGAGCAGAGAGGATGCCACCGATAAATCTATCGAGAGTAAGCTACTTTCTATAGCAACTTTAGCTGCCAAAATCTGACTCTTAGTAGGGATTTCTTTGGACTCGTGTGAAGAAGACCCAACATACTTTAGTATCGCCCGGCATCATTATCAACAGACGACTGAATCTCTACTAGACGAGAGGGCCATGGTAACATTTCCTGAGATCAGTAAGAAGGATCTCCAAATCTTCCGAGACACATATGGTTCCTCTGCTTTTGTATGTCGCTATCTACATTGTGTCTTCAGTTCTGATGGCTTTGATTCATTCTCCAATCGAACCAAGCACGAGTCACAACATCAGCGAAAATTTCGCTGTGCACATCCTTCGTGTGTCTATTTTACATCTGGCTTTATCACCCGGAATCTACTAAACAAACACAATGAAAAATACCACCGAGCGATTACGGAAGGTCCTAGCCTCGCAGAAAGCCTTGCACCTCTTCTGACAGAACCTATGACGCAGCCTCGATCTGACAGCCAGGGTGGTCAAGTCCCTGAGGGCCAAAATAGGGGATCACCTGGTGCAATGAACTTCATAGACCAAGGTGGACAAATGGACAGGGGAATGAATCCTAAATTCTATAAGATGAACGGAATGGATAGTAACATAATGCCCGACAGTATACTGCTTCTAAGCCCATCCTCAAATTTTTGTGGGAAGGTGTTGAACAATGAGCTCTGGGAAATAGGAATACATGAATATAAGTAAATTGATCTATCTCAGTAACTAATAAAGTAGCAAATTAGATAATATTTATATCCTCAAAAATAAGAAAATATAATAGTCTAATATATTTAGTTGTTTGAGAATAAGTTTATAATAAGATTCTAACCTTGTTTTATATCTAGAAATACTCTTACTTTTATTTCAAACAGTTTTATTAATAATTTATAATCTTAATTAGTTTTAATATATATAGATTATAGAAACTTAGATTTTAAATCTTATATATCTCTTTCAACTCTAATCTTTCTAAGTAGAGTTAATTAATACTAATATATTGATAAGTTCTAATTATTTAATAAATTTAATATATTTTTATAATAAAAAAGCTTTATAAAGTTATTTACAATTATATTAATAATTAGAATTTATTAAATCTTTATATTCTTATATTATACTTTTTATTTAATCTAATAAAAATAAATATTAATATATTTCAACTTTATTATTAATTTTAATATCTTTATTTAAAGAAGTTATAATATTTACTAATTATTATAATAAATTAATATTTTCTATTTTAAATCGAAGTTAATATTATTAAAAAGTCTTTTTAATTATATAAACTTTTTTATAATTTAAAATAATACTAAAAGTTTAACTTTAATATTTAATATAATAATAATTTATTATTTTATTACTTTATAATATATAACTCTATTATAAAGTTAAAAGTAGAAATTATTTAAATTAAAATAAATAATAGAATTATCTTTATAAACTATATTATTTAATAAGATAAATATATTTTTTAATAAAATATTATTATTATAAATAATAATAAGATTCTTTATAAAAATAAAATATTTTAAATAATAATTAGAAGTATTAATATATTATTATAATAAATTCTATTAAAATTTAATTAAAAATAAATAACAATATTATTAAATTTATATAAGTTATAAATTAATAATAATATTTTAATTATTTTAATAAATTTAATTTAAAAATACTTTTATAATTTTTTAATATAAAAATTCTATATTAAATATAATTTCTTTTTTTTCTTTTTTTAAAGAATATAAATATTTAGAAAATAATTAATCTTATTTATTACTTTTAATTCAAATTACTTTATAAATTTATATTCGAAGTTATTTATTTTTAATAAATATTTATTATAATAAATTATTATAATATTATTAATATAGAAAATAAAAATTAATTATTTATTTATAAATAAATAATTAACTTTTAAAATTTAATAAACTTTAAGTTTTTTAAAAATAAATATAAATAAAAAATATTAAAAATTAAATAATATTTTTAAACTATAAAGTATATAATTAATAATTAAAATATAATTTAGTTTATTAAATTTTAATAATATTTTATAATAAATTAGTAAATTAAATAAAGTATTAATAAAGATATTAATTATATTATATTATTATATTTCTAAATTAAATATAATTGTTATTATTATAATTATTTTAAATATTTAAATAACTAATATTATAATATAAATATTATTTTAATTTTTTTTATAAATCTTCTTTTATATAAAATTATAATTTAAATTTAATAAGAAATTTATCTTTATTTAATTTATATTTAAAAATCTATTTTAAAAAAAAGGATTATTTATATTAATTATCTTTTTATTTTAAATATATTTAAAAGTATTTTTTAATTATAATATTTTAAATTCTTTTTTAATAACTTTTTATTATTTTATAATATATAAATTTTTTATTTCTTTAATTTAATTTTATAATTTAATAAATAATTTATTATAATAAATTTTTTTATTTTAGTTAATTAAAAAGATATTAAAAATATAATAATTAATTATATATATATTTTAAATATAATAATTTTCTTTAATAATATTTATAAAATTTAATTTACTATTAATTTTATTTACTTTTAAAACTAATAATAATATTATTTAAATTTTAATTAGATTATAATATTATATAATTATTAATATATTAATTAAATTCAAATTATTATTATTATTATTAATATATATTTAAAATTTATTAGATATTAGAAATTAAAATAATAAATTATTTATAATATTATTTTATAAGTTATTTAATTTATTTCTTTTTTAATTAATTAATTCTTCTTTATTTAAATTCTTTTTAAATCTTTATTAATTATTTCTTTATTTAACTAATTTTAAATAATATTTATATTTTCTTTAATATCTTTTAAATTTAATATATTTATTATAATTATATCTTATATCTTATTATTATTATTAAATTATATAATACTTAGAATTTTAATTTATTTTATAATATTATTAATTTACTTTTTAATTAATAATTTTAGATTTATATTTTCTAAACTATATTTTATTTTAAAATCGAATTTTATATTTTATATTTAAATTATTTTTTTAAAATTTAGAATTTAGATTTTAAAAATATTTATAAATTTATATCTAATTAAATATTTAATATAAGTTTTTAATTTAAATTTATTAAACTTTAAAATATTTTTATTTAATATATAAACTTTATATTTAAATAATTGAAAATATATTAATAATAGTTTTTTACTTTTAATAAATTTAAATAAAGTTTTCTATTTATTTTATTTAATTAATATTCGATTTCTAAAATAAATTAATATTTTAATAATTTTTAATTAAAAGAAATATAATAAATTAGTTTTAATTTTTATTATTTTAACTTTTATAATAATTATTTTATTAATAACTTTTATTACTTTATTTTATATTTATATTATAAATATAAATTATTAGACTTTATATTCTTTTTAAAAATAATAATTAATAAAATCTTTTTATAATTTCTTTTTATTATTTAAAGTTATAAAATAGATTTTAAATCTATAATATTATTTAATAAAAGTTATTATTTTAATAAATAAATTAAAAATATCTTTAAATAAGAAATAAGTTTTTATTATATTATATCTTATATTTAAATATTAAATATATAATAATTATTAATAATTATTATAATCTTTTTTTAAATAAATTAAATTTTATATTATTTTATTAAAAGTTTATTATTTTTAATATAATCTTTTAAACTTAATTATAAGATCTTTTATATTATTTTTATTTATATATAATATTTATAATCAAATATTTTTATTATTTTATTTTTAATTATTTTTAACTTTTTTATTAACTTTTTAATATAATTTAAAGTTTTAGAATCTAAATAATTTAATAATTAATATAGTTTTATTTTTAAAATAATTTATAATTTAAATTTATTATAATAAATAAAAAAATATAATTTATATTTTCTTTTTTAAAAATATAATAATTATTATTTAGATATAAATAATAAAAATAAAATCTATTTTCTTTTTTTAATATTAATATTTTCTTTATATTCTAATAAATATTTTTATTATTTAAAAGTTTTAATATTATTAGATTAATTATAAAACTTAATATATATATAATATTTATAAATTTAATTTATATTTTTTTTCTTAATCTAGATATTAATAATATATATTTTATAAATTTTAATATTATAACTTATTATTCTTATAATTAATTAATTCTTTTTAATATTTTTTATTTTTTTAAACTTTATTAAATTATTATAAATATAGATATTATTATTATTATTTAATATTTAATAATTTTTTAATTTATATTTAATTACTTTATTTTTAAAAGAAATATAAATTATAAAGAATTTAATATTCTTATTATTATCTTTTATTTTAAATAATTTTAAAGATTTTAAATTTATTTCTTTTTAAATTTTTTCTTATTTCTTTATATAATTCCTTTTAAATATTTTATAAAACTTTTAATACTAATTAACTCTTTTAATTATAATTTTTATTCTCTTTTTATTTATTTTTTATTCTTTTAATTATAATTATAAATTTAATTTATAATAAGTTTTAATATTATAATCTTTTTTTTATATATATATAAATAATTATTAACTTTCTTTTCTTTATTTTAATTTTATAATTTAAATATAATATAAATAATATAAATATTATTATTAAATAATAAATATTTTAAATATTATTAAAAAAAATTAATTAATATATTAATTTTAATTAATTTTATTTATTATAAATTTATTTATTAAATTTAAATTTATATATATTTAATTATATTAATACTTTTTTTAAAATAGTTTAAATAAAATTATATTAAGATATATTATTTTTTATTTTTAATATATCTAATAAAACAAGATTATTAATAAAAATATTAAATAACTTTAAAATTTATAATTAAAAAATTAAAAAAAATTTAAAATTAAAAGAGTTTATATATAATAAAAAATTATATATAATTATTATTATAATAATATTATTAATAAAAACTTTAATAATTATAAAATAATATAATAATAATATTATTATTATTTAAAAATATAATTTATTATTAATTTTAATATTATTATTATATAATAAATATATTATATATATATATTAATATTTAATATAAAAATTTATTATATTATTATAATAATAAATAAATTTATAAATATATTATATTTAAAGTTTAATTATAATATTAATAAAAAGAATAATAATAATAAAAAATAAATAAATTAATATAAAATTATTTAATTATTAAATTACTATTATAAAATAAAATATTATAAAACAAAGTATTATAATATTAAATTTAATAAAATTACTTTTATAATTATATAATTTTATTAAATATTAAAAGATAATATATATAATAAAACTATTAATAAAAATATTAAATAACTTTAAAATATTAAATTATAAAAAAAAGTTATATATAAAAAAAGAATAAAGTTTTATATAAATTTAATAATTTAAAGTTAAATATTTAATAATATTTTTAATAATAATATTCTAATTATCTAATTATATTTATTTTAATTTAAATATATAACTATATATATAATTTATATATAATTATTATATTATCTTTCTTTTTTAAAAAAATTTATTTTTAAATATTTTAAAAGAATAATTTAAAATTATATAAATAAAAGAAAAAAAGAAAAGTAAAAAAAATCTTTTAATTTATTATTTATTTTTAACTTATTTTTTAATTTTAATTATATTTAAGTTTATTAGATTAAATAATATTTATAAATAATATTAATAAAATAGATTATAAATAAAATAAAAAGATTATTATTATTATTAGAATTAAATTAAAGATATAAAAGTAAATAAATATAATTTTTTAAAATATTATATAAAATATATAAACTTTTTAAACTTAATAGATTTAAATAATTAATTATTAAATTATTATATTATTATTTAGTTTAAATTAAATTAGAAAATATTAATCTTCTTTTTATTATTTTAATTCTTTTTATTTACTTTATATAAAGTATATTAAAATTTAATAATATAATTAATTAAAGAATTAATATTTTAATAAATTATATAAAAATAAATAAATACTTTTTTAATATAATAAAGGTTTTTATATATAAAGAAAAAAGTATTAAGAATATTCTTATAATTAAAAAGAGATTTATTAATAAAAAATAAAATTTATATTTAAATATTTAATTTAAAATTCAAGAAAATATAATAGAATTTAATAATATTATCTTTTATAATTATATTATTAATTTATAATTTAACTTTAATAACTAGTAACTATATATTAAAATAAAAATTATTAAATTTATCTAAATTTTATAATTTAAATTATATAATTAAATAAAAGTAAAAAGAATTAAAAAAGTATTTTTAATATAAATAATATTAAATTAAAAAGAGAAGTTTTTAATTTATATATAAAGTTATTAATATAATATTATAAACTTAGTTATTATTTTATTTATAATTAATTATTTTAATATTATTTTTAAGAAAAAATATTATTATATAAATAAATAAATAAAATAATAATTTAAATATAAATACTTTAAATAAATAAAAAAAAAATTATTTAAAATAAAAGATTTACTAATAATTAAAGTTAAAAATAAATTAAAAAAAATATTCTAATTTAGAAAATAAAATATATTAATTAATATATTTTATAAACTAGTAAAATTATTTAATTTAAAAATAAAAAGTAAATTATATATAAAATATTAATATATAAAGTAGTTTTAAAAAGTTTTAAATATTAATATTTAAAATATTAATTTATTTTATATAAAATTAAATTTAAAAGTTATAATTTATATTTTTATTATATTTTAATTTATTAATTAACTTTAAAAATAATTATTTATAAAATCTTTTTAAAATTTAAAAAAACTATATAAAAGAACTTTTAATTAAATTTTTATAATTATTTCTTTAATAATATTATTTGAACTTTAATTTAAAAACTTATAAAATTAAATATATAAATATTAAAATAATTTTATTATTTATAAGATATTATATAAAATAATTAAAAAAGTTAATTACTTTTTAATAAAATATTTATATATAAATTATCTCTTTAATTAAATATTATATAATATTATTTCTAATAAAAAAATAATATTATATATAAAGTAAAAGAAGTTTAATATAATATAATAAAATTATTAATAAAAATATTAAATAACTTTAAAATATTAAATTATAAGAAAAGTTATATATAAAAAAAATAAAGTTTTATATAAATTTAATAACTTAAAATTAAATATTTAATAATATTCTTAATAATAATATCTTAATTATTTAATTATATTTATTTTAGTTTAAATATATAATTATATATATAATTTATATATAATTATTATAATATATTAAATAAATTATAATATAAAAAGAGTAAATAATATATAGAATTAAATTATTAATAATATAATCTTTATATATATAAAAGAATAATAAAAGTTAATATATAATAATTAAATATTTAATAATTAAATACTTAATAATAAAAATAATAATTTAATAAAGTTAAAGAATTAATATTAATATAACTTTTTAATTTTATTAAAATTTACTTTGAAATATATATAATATTAATAAATAAATTTTTATTAATATTAAATATTATATATAATTATATTTTTAATATTTATTTTAATAAATTATAAATTAATAAATAATAAAGATTAAATTATTAAATATATTTTTTTAAAAATATAATTTACAATTATTTAATTAATAAAAAATTAAAATAACTTTATTTTTTAAATTTAAAAAAACTTTATCTTTTAATTTTATAATATTTAATTTATATATTAATTTTTTTTATATAAATTAAAATTATATTAGAAGTTTAATTAATAATTAATATTTATAGAATCTAATTCTTTTAATAAAATAAATTATTTATAAAATAAAAAAACTTATATTTAAATTTATTCTAATTAATTCAAATTAGTTTTTAATACTCTCCTTTATCTCGCGCTATCTCATCATCTGTGAAATCTCTATTTAATTCTTTCGAATATTTATCAAACTTTTTCATTTCCTCAATAGCGGTCTGTAAATGCTTGTACCCCATAGCCTTGCGCTGGAACCTAGCAAGTTGACGTGCCGTAGATACTGCATTCCGAATCTCTCGTCCATTAAGATCCTCTTTAGCAAGCACTGGGATATACTTCCTAATTTCATCCAACTCAACACCATAGGAATTGACTTTCGCTTGTGGACGTGAACGAGCCACTTGCTCCAGATTTTCAAGGTGTTGTAAGAAGTTCTCCCATATCTTTCGTCTTTCGGGGGCATGAAGCTTAGGATAGCGAAGCGAAAGCTGGATTCGCGACTTGAAGGCCGCGTCAAATGTCCCAACTCGATTGCTGGTTAAGATGAGTATTCCTATGCTTATAATTAGCCAACCTATCTAGTACAGCCATTGGATTATTACCGTCGTAGTACTCCAGGACGCGAAGGAAAACTGAAACTAGTGCATTTCTTTGAAAATCCGCAAGCGATCGTTGCTCGAGGAAGACATCTGCTTCATCTAGGAGGACAACTAATTGCAGAGGTAAGCAAAACTTGAAATGTTTGATGCGAACAATGACAAACCACATCCCCATATTTTGCCCAAGAGCATGACACTCTTAAGATACTGCGAGTGTCAGTTTGTAACCATAGACCAGTATAGAGCATGCTGAATACCTCCTCAACATCCTGTGCGTTTGTCCCTACATCTCCGCATGTGACTCTATATAATGGTCGTTGCGCAACCTCAGCGACGCTGTTTTCTTTTAGCATATTTGGATCCAACACTCACTCTCAGTGCTGGCCTTACCTCTCAGCTGTGAGGGTCTTACCTGTCCCGGGGCCACTGCTATTGTTAGCGTGAACCCGGTAATTTGGATATACGGACACGTACCCGTGCAGTAGAATAAACAACCCATTGCCTTTCCCACTCACAATGTCGGTGCCTTCGTCTGCATCAATACGATTGGTAACAAGTGCTTCCACAAGTTCTTTGGCTTTGTCCTCTATTACAAGTTTTTGAAATGCCTCTTTCTCCCATTCAACGGATGAGATCAGACTGACATAGAGAGTTTCTACACCTCCCAGTCAGCTTAAAAACTCACCTTAACACTGCTTAAAGGAAATTCAGTATCGAACTCAGGGTAATTACAAACGGTAGAAGCTGGTCACAGTTCTTACCCCAAGTTTTTTTCTGCATATTGTATCCAGGAATCTTTGATGGCAAACAAAAAATAAACTCATCACTATGTGGCGGCTCATCACAACCCATGCTATCGTGCCCTAAGTCATCTCTGCTCGGTAAAATATCTCCGGATGGCGGGTGCATCTCCTTATAGGTCTGATAATCGATCATATACCTTGCGTCTGACTGTGGCCGAAGTCAAGGATAGCTTGCAGAGGGATTTTAACAAGAGATAACTCACAAGGCTTTGCGGGGTATCTGCGTTTTCTTTGTAGCAAATGTACTTCTTTCTCCTACATTGCCAAAACATGTTACCGCGCGCTCGCAATGACTCGACTATTTCACTGGCTGCAAATTGTATAGGATATATTTTCAGTTCTTGTATATCGAACGTTTGACCTGATTTGAACGGGCATCGGGCAGGCAGAATTCCAATATCTTGTCTAAACAGACCATCGAAGCTCCAACATTTGCTTTGCAGAGACTCGTCTCGAAGCCAGTCTTGTACAACATATCCTTCATGGTATTCATATTCATCGCCACGTAGTACAGATAGGACGATCTGACCAGGAACCTATGAACAGTCTCAGTAAACTATGTCTTATCATAGGGGTTCTTATTCTATAAAGTACATACGAAGAGATATTCCATATACTCTTGTTTCATCTGTCCACTTGACAAAAGTTGATCGACTTCCTCATATTTCTTCCCCATACTACTCAGGATGTATTCTTGAAATAACCTCAGATGTTTTTGGAATTCTGGGTCGAGATGTGGGACTGCCTCCATGATCGATTCTCGTTGATGGTACCACCAAAGATAAGGAGATAGGAGGTCAGAATTGGTACCAAATGTTGGGTACGGAACCTTGTCTTTAGTTATGATTTCAATTTTCTCGAAAGCAGCGGAGAGGGCTTCTGAGATGATACAGACCGATTCTCCAACCATGAGATCTGTAGCATGGTTTTTCTTAGTAGAAGCTACCAAGTTAGTTTTGCGATCATAACCTATTTCGCAGCACTTGTAGTCTTTGTAAACTATAAATGAAAGCTGCTTATTCCGCTCAAGGTAAAGCTTGAGATACTCTATTTCGTTACTTCCTCGGATATGTGCACCGAATGGACCACTGTTAACCGTCCAAGGAGGGTCAAGAAATAACTCTCCATCGCGGCTCCCTGAACACCGTACTCTATGGATCGTTTCGTATTTGGGTTCTTCTTTGACAGTCACTACACATGCAGTTCGTTCGGCAGCGTGTAGCCTTCGTTGATAATCATTGAGTGTTTCGATGAGCACCTCATCCTTCGTACTAGACGGGGTACTCAGAAATCCACAAAGCACGGCCCGCCAATCGACTTGCGTTGGCATCAATATATTCGTCTGTTCTGGTTCCGTGTCCAGTTTTGCATCCGCCGCAGAGTCGTCGAGTCGTGGCCTTTTGCGTGAAGGGCCTGATGAGAGCGTCATTTCTGCAGATCCTTCTATTTATTTAACCTGAACAGTATGGTCGGAATAGTGCTCCTTTTTCTGCGCTTGGTAGAAATAAGTTGGATAAACTGTTGTGGGAACGAGTACTCGTATTCTTATCAACTCTATAAAATCGCTTAGGCGGTTACTGCGATGTGGTCGTCAGCCTTGCATGAAACGCAAGATATTCAAACTGCTTACCCCGCATGTGAAATGCATGCTTCGAACTTCACATTACTCAGAATATCTTCAAAGATTCGGTGTTGGACAATCGACATAAAGATGCCTAGCCACGTGAAGAGGTGGATATTAGTTAGGGGATGCGAATATAACCCTGATGGTATTCTCTCTCTGGGTCAGATCCTTGCTTCTCCTTTCGATCCTAGCAATCCCCTACTTTTGAACTCTCTGGTTCCGATGAGAAAAATAGAGTATTCTTACCAACAATCGGTCAACATCTGTTCCAGTAACTCGCTTAGTGGGTCGTTCGGCATTTGGGCAGACATCAACCTCCTGCCGATTAGTACAGAGATTGGAGGAGGTGCCAAAGTTGGGGATTATTCTTCGCTCAATTTCGAAAGACTTGAAGGGCAAATTGCGGTGCCTCGACTAGACGATATTTCCAAGATATTGAACGGGGAGGATGTTATAAAACATATTCGAAGATCGCGATTCAACTTTCGGAAACGCCTCTATATAGTAACTGGAGTAAGGATTGCCCGGGGCGCAAGTCTAGATATGAAGAGTTCCACGTCCATCGCTGCGCATGCGAAGCTGGGCGTGGATTTAACTATGTTTGGAGGTCCTGCGAATGTTGGACCAAATGGAAGTCTTTCCAGAGCTAGGGCAGCTGCTTATTCCTTCCAACATGCCTCTGACTTTGTTTATGCTTACCGTTTGAACGAGATTTACTACGGAAAGGAGATTACAATGAAATCCTACCCCAAGGGCGACACACACGCTACATGCGTCCCCGCCCAGGTGGACGAAAGAACCACTGAGATGGGTATAGAAAATAGAAAAGAGAAACACCATGAGGATAAGGAGTACCAATTTGAAATCGAGGGTATAGAAGGCTCGGACTTCAGTGGGGATAGTGAAGCTCATCAGGTCATTGGGTTGAGCGGCGAGAACGGCGCAGAGGAGTACATAGTCAAAGCTCCGGAAAACGACTAGTCTGAGAAACCGGCCGATAGGAGTTAAAATAGTGGAGTGCTTTAAATCTAACTATTTATTCTTTGGATTATATCAGATAAGATAAAAGGAATTCCTGCTTTCTGTTGCTTCGTTGAAATGAGTTTCCACGGCTTGACATAGTGATAACAGCCATCGCCGTACTTATGCTTATCCAACATTTTAAGAAAAACATCTCTCATTCCTTCGTAGTATTTAAGCATTTCGACACTACTTACTTTATTATTTCGCGGCTGCCATGCAAGCTCTAACACACCTGCGGCAACTGCTGCGGCAATCGGAGTTGCGCAAGATGTTCCATCTTGGAGTTTGTACACTCGCCCATCCCGTCGAATTGAATTCTCGTCTTCGAGATGTCCTGGCCAAGCTCCTTCAATCTGTTCGCCAGGAAACATCAAATTATCACGGTCGTACCTTGTTGGTGGATTGAAACCGGATGCATTTCCATCTCTATCCGCAGAAAAAATGGCAAAGACCTCCCTCATTCTAGCCGGGAATCTGACCGGTTTCTGCTCATGCACAGTGTTGTTCGCGGCCGATGCAAAGATAAGTGTTCCATGAGCCGCAGCATTTTTGATTTCTTGTATGACTTCGTGATCATCTTCCGTGAATCCCAAAGATATGGAAATGATATCGGCTTTCCACGTATCTACAGCATAACGAATAGCCTTCAAATGTTAGCTTTGCTATATCTAAATGATGATAGTGTTCACCTTTGCTAGGATTCCAGAACTCTCTGAGTCGGCTTGGTTGGATCGGAACACACGTCCAATATACAGTTCTGTGTTCGGGGCAAGCTTCAAGATTTGAGAAGCGCAGTGAGTGCCATGGCCGATAAGATCCACCATGTCGGGAGTGTTTTCGATGAAGTCATAGTGTTTGATGAGCCCCTTCGTGATAGCTCCGATAATATCTTGGTGTGCCAAATCCACCCCAGTGTCTAACACTGCGAGCCTGACCCGAGGGCAAGATGAGCTCGGCCCGTCCTTCCTTGATGCATCGATGCAGGGCTCGAACTCAGCGGACATCATGTCGAACCAGTCTGGATGTGTCTTTCTTCTTTAAAATACGAAAGTTAACACGGATTTCTTCTCAGAGCATTGGATGACCTAAGACTTGCCTCTTGGAATCTGGGATTGTTGATATGTTGTCATGATCATCTATACCCCTTTTAGATAGAGAATTACCTGCTCGTTTTCCAGGCCACCGTGGTGATGAAGGCTCCTTATACAGTGGAAGTCCGAATTTTTCATACGTCAATCCTCGACTTTGGCTGCAACTTTCGAGCAAGCGTTTACGGGGCCGGTTGTTGGAGTCTCGGGGAAAGCTAACGCTAAATGAGCCTTTAACAACATCTACTCTGGATCGACAATCGAAAAGCATAACCTTTACAATTCCATTGTAATTGTTCCAGTGCAGCTTGCCGAAAAGTTCCTTAAATGCTGCGGGCCAAGAAAGATTACTTGTCTCCCCCCTACCCAGTACTTCTAGATCAACCACAATAAAGACTTGTCTCAGACCTTCAATGCAAGAGCCCAGAACGTTAAACCACTCTGACTCAGTGTCTGCACGCTTGAAGCGGTTCAAGATCGTAGTAACAGCGCTCTCTGAATGAAATATAGAATTCTTTTGTAGTAGCTGGAGGCAAAGCTGCTTTAGAATTGTGACTCCTGGTGGCGTTGACAAGTTTTCGAAGTTCTTCGACTTTATCTGAGAACTTAGGGCCCAAATAACTGGTACTTTCTCTGACTCAATGAACTCGATAACTTTGATAGAGATATCCTCCATCTGTTGTTGGTTCTGGAACCCGCCTTTCAATACAATCACCGCCGATTGTCTGGAAGTGGCCCAACTTTTGAGAGATGCAGATTCCCAGACGAATTGACATAGAGCTTTGTGCCCCATCTCATTACGCCTTAACCGTAAAAATTGAGCATCTATGGCCCTCTCCCTGCTTCTAATCGAATGGTCGACCAGGGCAGGAGAAAAAAGTTTCAGCAGCTGTGAGAATTCTACAGCCATGTATAATCGGTTTGAGTCCACGTAAAACCTAGGTGGCTGCGAACTAAGTTCTGAACAACATGTCAATTGGAGTTTTTCGGAACAGGTTTGCGAGTTACCAAATATCAATCCCAACTCTTTATTGGAAGGAGGAAATCCTGCGCCTCCTTCATGGATCACTGCGCTTTCATTATTGCTCTCTATCGGGTTTGCAAAACGCAGCAAACAAGGCTGTGCGGTCAAAATGCGTGCGATGTAAGAGAGAATTTCGGTACCAGGAATTGCACTCATAGTAGATGCGTGCGCTGAAGTTTGTTCAATCTCTATTATACTTATTCTAAGGGTGGATAATTTTTGCTCGAGAAAAATTCGAAGAGATTACTATCGATGATAAACACTTTGCAGCAGTGAGTGCTTCACTTCGACTTACTGTGAATGGTCTAATCCCAATGAGGCTTAATGTACCTTTTGGGGCGCAGCGCTTTGTGTAACCACATCACTGAGGCTTTAATCATGCCAGCATTTTAAGTGCACGCTGGCATGAAACAAGCTGTAGTGGGACACCCACGATTATTAGATGAAAACATCTGCTTTTTAGGAACTCTACGGTTTTAAGTGTGGCAAGCAAAGGCACAACATCGCTCGAGCCAGCGTGATTCACAATATCGTGATTCGAAATATCGTCGCGAAATCGAAAGAAACTTCAGAAATATAGTGCGATGTCTCATACGGTTGAAGCGGGTGTTTCGAAATCTTTTCTTTCTCCTTCACACGCCACCAAGTATGAGGGAAATGAGAGAGAGATAACCGACTCTCACAGGCAAAGGACGCCGCTCACAAGGGACAGAGGACCGGCGAGTTTTCCGAGACCACCAAGATCGAAATGCTCAACATTCTCCCTACAATCAATAAAAGCGAGCTACACTATTTCGCAGGACCATACATCTGGGCTTGGCATACAGAACTCCAAGCTTCTGTCTAACTTGGGAAGGAAAAATAATCCAAGTCTGCATCTTAAGGAGATTGTACCTAGCTCCAAGAAGCGTGAGCAAGACAGTACCGGGGACCAAGCTGGTCCGGGAAAGGCAGCCAAGAGAGTCAAGTCACCTATTGTTAACTCTGAGCTATCTTTGGTTGAAAGATATCACGAAAGTGAGCGGAGACTCTTGGAGATTGTGAAGCAATTGCATGATCCTATGAACATTGATACTATGTCTAAATTGAGGAATGCTAGCGACTGTCTTGCAATGATGAGTCAATATTGTCAGAGGGTACAAAAGAAAAGAATTAGATATATATTACAAATATAACGATTCGACCCTGAATCGGCCACGCTAGCTACAGCCTGCCTCACCGCCTGGCAGAAATCTCTTATATTAGTCCAGTTAAGCTTATTCTAAGCTTAGTACCTTAGTATTCTAAGAATAAAATATTACTTTCATTATATTATATTAAGGTTATTTAATTAATTAATATTTACTCTTTTAATCTTTTAATCTATTATATAATTTACTTAATAACTTTCTTTTTAACTTTTTTAATTACTTTTAAATATTTGTTATAAATACTTGTTTTCTAAGTTATATAGAAGTAGTTAGGATCTTAATTACTAAGTAATAATAAGGTTATATAATAATATTATAAGGTTTATTATTGATAATAATTATAATATAAATTGATCGTAATTATAATAGTAAGTATAAATAATAACTTAATTTAATTAATTAAATTAAGTATAAAACTTTATATATTATAAGAAAACTATCTACTTATATAAATCTTTATTCTTTATTATCTTAATTATCTTAGTTGTTTTAATTAACTAGTTTAGTTAAAATAATTAGAATAGTTATATTATATAACTTTAAATTAAAAATTATTTTATTTTATTTTTATTCTACTAAATATACTTTATTTTTATTTAAAGTTCTATTAAAGATACTTATTAATATAATTTTGTTAATAAAGTTCTATTAATAAATTTTTATTAAAAGAATACTATTAATTCTAATATTTAGTATTAATTTTAATATAATAGTTATAATTATAATTTCACTTTCTAAACTTAAAGTCTTTAAATATTATTATAATTTAAAGTTATAATATTATCTTCTTTCTAATTTAATATTGTTTTAATATTTACTATATTAATATAAAGTATTTATTTAAACTTTAAATAAATTCTTTAGACTTTTCTTCTTTTATTATATCTTATATTTATATATCTAGATCTATTAATAATTATTAAAATCAATATACTTATAATAAGAAAAAAGAAATTGTTATATTATCTTCTTATAATTATTATTCTAAAAAGAAGTATAAATATTATATATTTTCTAATAGTATTTATTATAAAGAATATAGAAAAAGTAATATTAAAAAATTCTATAATATATTTAATATAATAGTTATTATTTGAACTTATATAGATTCTAAAGAAAAATATTTTTAAAAGGAAAATAAAAAGTTTTATTTAAAAGAGAAAAAGATTATAACTAAGATTTTTTATTTTTATATTCAAATAAAGAAAGTTTAATTATAATTTAATAAAGTATATAAAAATATAAGAAAGATATTATAATTTGATTTAAAAATAATCAAAGAGTTAAAGATATTTAAAAAGAAAAAAAGACTAGAAAAGAAATAAACTAAATAAACTAAATAAACTTTTTAAATAGTTAGTTTTTTTAAAATCGATTTTTTTATATTTAAACTTCCTCTAATAAATAATTCGAAACTAGTTATTTAATTAAAAGATAAAGATATTTTCAATAAAATCTCTCTAAATATTATAAATAATTTAAATTCTTAATTAGTTTCTATATATTTTCTAAATATAAATATCTTTTCTATTTTACTAAATAATATAACTATTCTTTAATATATTTATAGTTTAATATTTCTTTGATATTATATTTAGTATTTAAATTAACTAGTTTAATTTTAATATAGAATATATCTAGTATTCTTAGTAGTATTAATTTAAATAATAAAATATAAAAAACTAAATATATCTTTATTATTATTAGTAGCTTTAATTTATAATTAATTAATCTAATTACTTTATTAATTTTAAAGAGTTTTAGTTTTTTATAATCTAGTTTATTATTTAATCTTTTTATATTAATATTTTATTTAAGAAGATAAACTTTATTCTTTTTTTTAAATATTAGTTTTATATTATACTTCGAATTATAGTAATTTATAGTTTATTATAAAATAAACTTAATATCTAGTAATAATTATTTATATAATTTCTTTAATTTATTTACTTTTATAATATTTATATCTAATTTTATTTTATTTATTAATTATATATTATATACTTTTAATTTAAATCTAAAGTTAATATAAATTAATATTATATTTATAATTACTATTTCTAAGATATTATATATAAATTATATAAATAATAATAATTCTATTTAATTATCTTATTTATAATTAATATAATATTATAAATATTATTCTAAAGTTTAATTTAGTTATTCTATTTAATTATTTATTTATAAATAAAATATTATAAATAACTTTCTTTTAATTTTTAATAATATTATAAATATTTATTAGAATTTTAATATAAAAAGCTTATTATAATCTGAAATTATCTTTATTAATATTCTATATATACTAATTATTGTTTTTAGAAAGATATATACTAAATCTTCTATTATATTATTTTCTTTATAAGAAATTATATATTTAAATTTAATTAATCGATCTATAATTACTAAGATAAAATTATATACTACTTTTATAATTAGATTCTTTAAATATAGTAACTTAATTATAAAGTTCTATATAATAAACTTTTATAATTAAATAAATATATTCAAGCTTTTAAACTAGTTATATAAAATATATTATAAAGTTTTATTTTATATATAGATATTATAATTCTTAATAACTTTTTTAATTATCTTTTTTATTTATAAGAAATAATAATTTACTCTAATCTTTATAAATATTTTTATAATTCCTTAATATTTATAAACTAATAGTTTATATTATTTTTAAATATACTATTTAATTAATATTAAAAAAATATATATCTTTTTATAAAAGTAGATAATATCTTTTTTAATTATAAATCCTTTATTTAATTATTCTAGTATTTATTTTATAATAGAATTATTCTTATAATACTCTTATATTTATTTCTTTAAATAATTATTATAAAGTAATATTATTATAACTAGTTAAATTATATTAAATATTAATAAATCTTCTTCTTTTTAAAATATAATATATAATTTATATATCTTATTCTTTAAATATTCTAATTTTCTACTAAGTATATTAATTTTAGTATTTTTATTTCCTTTAATATATAGTATTTTAAAATTATATATAACTAATATTTTTACTTATTATATTTATTATTTATTTAGAACTTTGATTATTATAAAATATACTAAATTCTTATAATCTAAATAAATCTAGATTATATATTTAGATCTTTTAAAATAAACTCTTTATTCTTTAAAAATATTAATAATAATTAATAACTCTTTATTATATATTTTATAATTTAGCTTTATTAGCTATAATTTTCTAGAATAATATATTACTAATTATAATTTTCTATCTTTATTTAATTAACTAAAGACTATATTTAATATATAATTTAATATATTTATCTTAATAATAATTAGTTATTTAAAATCAAAAGTAATTAGAACTAATATATATATAAAGACTTATTTAAGAATATTAAATATTTATTATATTATACTATTTTATTTATACTTTATATTCTTCTTAGTTAATTTTATAAATAATATTATAATTTTCAAATAATCTTTAATAAATTGTTTATAGAAGTTTATAAATTTTAAAAAAGATTATATTTTTTTAACTTTAATAAATTATATTTATTTTAGAACTTCTTTAACTTTTTTTAGATTTATTTTAAATTTATTAGTATTAATAATATACTTTAAAAATTCAATTTCAGTAATATAGAATTTATATTTAAATAGTTTTAATAAAATATTTATATTTTAGAGAATTTCTAAGATTTCTTATATAATTTTAATATACTTTTTAAAAGTTTTAATAAAGATTAAAATATTATTAAAATAAGTTATATAATAATTATTAAAATACTTTTTTAATAAATTATTAACTAGTCTTATATATATAACTAGTATATTTATAAGTTTGAAAAATATTATTTAATACTTATAATATTTATATTAAATATAAAATATAATCTTCTATTTATTATTTTTCTTAATTCTAATTAAATTAAATCTTATATATTAATTTAACTTTATAAAATATTTAACTTTCTTAATTTGATCTTATAGTTTATTAACTAATAATAATAAATATTGATTTTTAATAATAATAATATTGAACTTTTGATAATTAATAATAAATCTATTTTTCTTATCTTCTTTCTTTAATATAAAAAAGATTAATATTTTTATAAATAAAAAGAATTCTCTAATAAATCTTTTAACTAAATTTTTATTAAGATATTTATAAAATAGTTTAAATTTCTTCTTTAATAATAATATAATTAATAAAAATAATAGTTTTTTTTCTTCTTTTAATTTTATTTTATAATCCTAAAGCTAATATTTTAATAAAATATTCTTTTAAAGTCTTTCTTTAAAGATCTTTATATATTTCTAATATTTTATTAATATATCTTTTAATAAAAGATTTTAAATTAAATATTTAATCTTTAAAATATTATTTACTTTTAATATAAATAGTTTTTTTTATTACTTTCTAAATTAAAGTATTAATTCTATAGAACTTTATATAAACTTTATCTTATATTTATATTTATTTAACTTTAAAGTCCTTTTAACTTAATTAATATATAGATTATAATATACTAACTATAATATTTTTAAAATTATTTAATATCTTCTTTATAAAACTAAATCTATTTATATTTACTTAGAATATTATTTTATTTATATTTTAAATTCTTATATTTTATATTAAATTAATCTATTTCTTATAACTAACTATTTATTAATTAGATATAATATATATAAAACTAGTTTTTTAAAAGTTTATAATTTTATTAAAGTAATAACTTCTAGTATTATAAAATTTTTTATTATTCTTAAATTTATTATTATTTAAAGTAATTACTTATTTATATATATTATATAAAAGAATTATTATATTCTTTAAAAGTCTTTTAATCTTTTAGTTAATTTTCTAAATAACTTTATAAATTATTTTTAATTAATATAAAGTATTTTATAATAAAGTTTTATAATTAATATATTCTATTATATTCTAACTTTATTATTTATTGATTTTATATAATAAATTTAGTCTTTTATTATAAATTATATAACTAATTATTTAATATAAATATTCTTTTTATTTTTAATTTAATATTAAAGTTATATTTTTTTTAAATATTAAAATATAATTTAGTATTATTTAATCTAAAGTATAATATCTTTAAAATTAGTTTTAAAAAGTTTCTAATAAATCTTTCTTATTTTAAACTATTTCTATTTAAAATATTTATTATCTATATATTTTAATATATAAACTTTATTTATTTTAGATTTAAAGTTTTTAATATAATTATAATATTTAATTATTTAATTTAAATAAATCTAAACTTTAACTTTTTAAATATTATTTCTTTTTTTAATAGTTTATTCTTTATTTATTTATAATAATATATATATTATATCTTTTAATTATTAAATAAATATATTTATTTAATTTCTTTTTTTTATAGTTTTTTAAAATACTAATTTATATTATCTTTATTTAACTAATATATTAAATAATAATTATTATAATATACTATTTATAATAATAATATATAATTATTATCTTGATCTTTTAATTATTTATTTATTATACTAATTTAATATTTAAATATATTCTAAATATCTTTTTCTATTAATATATTAAACTATCTCTTTTTTTTCTTATTTTTCTTTAATTTCTATCTTTAAAACTTCTTTTAATAGTTTCTTACTAAATAATCTTGAAATCTATATTTGAAATAAAGTTTCTTTTCTTATTTATAATCTCTTTCTTTCTAAGAAAAGTTATTATAAAATATAATAATATTTATTTATATAAAGTTATTATAATTATTATTATATTTCTTTAATTAATTAGATTTATAATATTCTTTATTTTTTTAAGATTACTTTACTTATTTATTCTACTAATATTTATATAATATATTATCTATTTAAATAAATTCTTTGATAAAAGTATTTAAATTATTATAATTAATAGATCTTTCTAATTTAAATTTAATAATTAATTTAAACTCTTTATAATAGTAACTTATAATTACTTTATCTTTTTATTCTATAATATTTATATAGTATTTGAATTTAGTAATATATTTTATAACTAATCTAGTTTATATTAATTTATAGAATTTTTCTTTTATAACTTTTTTTCTATTAATAATATTAAATACTTAATAAATTTCTATTTTAAATTCTTCGAAAAAACTAAAGATAATTTTAGTAGATTATATATAATTTACTAGTTTTTTATTAAAAAAATCTTATAGATATAATTAGATCTACTTAGTTATTTCCTCTTTAAAATATAAAATAATCTAATTATTTATTATAAATTATTAATTAAATTTATTTTAATTAAAGATAATATATATTTTAACTTAGAATAGAAATATTTCAAGTTTATAATAATCACTTTTATATTTATCTAGTAAAGTTATCTTAAAGATTTCTAAGATTATAATCTTATATAGTTTGTTTATTTTAATATTATCTTCTATATTTTATTAGTTCTTCAAAATAATAGTAACTTAGATACTAGTCTAACTATTTAATTTAGATATAATAAAGATATCGATTTAATATATAAAAGTAATAATAATATTTAAAATATTATAAATATTTATCTTTTAAATTATATAAAAGTAGTTAGAATCTTAATTACTAAATAATAATAAAGTTATATAATAATATTATA